>SZWC01014951.1:19316-31826 GCA_023375785.1 Penium margaritaceum
TGTGTGTGTATGTGTGTGTGTGTGTGTGTGTGTGTGTGTGTGGAGACGTGGACAGTAAACAGTGTATGGGAATGTCAGCATTTGAGCACCAAAACCAACACCCCCTTTCCCTATAGATGAATAAACACACAATCAACAAGAGACAACACAATTCTCATGTAAAGGTGGAATGGTGTACACAAGAAAATTGTAATAGAGAAACAACATTCATACTCAGTTAGGGACAGAGGGTGCACGACACTAGCAGCAATGAATTCACAAATAAAGTGGTGCATGCCATGATTTTAAGCACTGGCCTTTGTGCTTTGGTTGTCATAGCGTAGAGTGATGCAGTAAAAAAGAAAACACAGCTGCTGCAAGAGACGACACAAACAGACTCTTTTACATGTACCTAGGCTGAGTGCAACATACTCAGCTTGACTGGAGCTGCATGCAATGCGGCCCTGATTACCACTTTTCCAAGACTCAACAGTGCCTCCAACAAGGAAGACATAGCCTGATGGACTCTAGGCATCAGTTTCATGTGCCCAGTTGCGATCAGAGTAACCATGAAGAATCACGGAGGGTTGTGCCTGGTAGCACGGCCCAACACACACTTTCAAGAGTGCATATTCAACGATGCAAAGTGCAGCCTCAAGATGACACTGTCTTTGACACTGAGAGGACTGTTCCAGGTAGCTAACAATGAACGCATCATCTGCATGTGTTGTGCTGGCAAGATACATCAAAGAATAACTGACATGAAAACAGTCAGTGACATCAACTTTGTCCCCAAACTGAGTCACATCAGGTGTTTTGAGAAGCCTCTGACCAGCTGGGATCATCAGCGTGGTGGCCAATGGAGTTGCTGCAAGCAAGGAAGCGAAACATTCACCAAGACTACCAATGTAGAAAGCCTGGTGTACGTGCAGTGTTGGATCTACATGGTCCCTCTCAAGCAGGACCAAGGTCCTTCATCTTGTAGATAGACTGCAGCCAAGACTTCACCAAACGCAGAGTTGAGAGACTCGGAGAGGTAATGAGCAGGTCATCTACAAAGACAAGGACAACAACAAGACATGGTTATGGAGGACCAAGGAATAATGTCGGATCGACCTTGCTGCATCGGTATCCACCCCTCTCAAGTGTGATTGTGATCTCCATGTTCTATTAGCAAGGGGACTACTTCAGTCCATACAATGCCTTGCGTAGACGCCATGCTTTGTTAGTGCCATCAATAAAACCAAATGGTTGTTCTATGTAAATATCCCCATCCAAGGTACCATGAAGAAGGCATTGTTCACATCCATCTGCTCGAGCTCCCAGTCATGGAATGCTCCTAGACTAAGAAGATCAAGAGTAGTGGTGTAGCACCCAATGGGTGCAAACGTCTCATCAAAGTCTAAACCAAGGATTTTTGAGAAACCCTTTGCAGTAAGGCCTGCCTTATAACAATCAACAACACCATCTAGCTTCAGCTTGCGCTGAAATACCCGTGGTGTCAAGACAGCCGTACGGTTAGGTGGAAGATTCACTATCTTGTACACCCCATGCTCTTGCAAGGCACTTAGCTCCTCCTTCATGGAAGTCACCCACAGAAATGAGTCTATCACCTCACGAGCCTCTTGCGCGGTGGTGGGCCCAGGACCCAAAGGAGAGAGGCCACTGGCCACGAAGCAAGCATCAACATAGCCTGCCGGAGATATGTCGGCGGCACTGTAGAACTCCTCAGGGATGAGCAAGTATTCAAGAGCTGTACCTGGATGCAAGACACCAACACCAAGGCCATCCAAGGCAGTGGTGATGAGGTCAAAGGCACGTAGGCCGGGGGCACAGGAAACAAAGGCGCCATCAGACCCCTTGTAGGTGGAGCATGATGGTGAGGCGTTGGGTTTTGCGCCACTGTCGGAGCACACAGTACAAACGATACCATTGTCCCGATCTGAGGAGGTAACAAGTATAGCCAAAGGAGAGAAGTTCACCCTCCAAAAGAGAGAGCGGGGCAAGGGAAGCGACAAAGGCAAGATGATCAAGATTGTGTTCAAAGACAGATTCGAAGAACAGGAAATTTTGAGACTCAAGGCCACAACATTGAGAGGGATATTAAAACCGCTAGGCTTTAAACTGAGATTAGATACTGAGAAAGATGCAGAGATAATCCCGAAAACAAAGTTTGTCGTCATACATGTCAGAAGGGAGCCAGACAGCAGTAAAATATCAACATATGCGAGCAAGGCCGAGGTCAGCACAAAAACTCGTCCAATCCTCGTAAGGTGCAATTTCATGAGGAAGAGGGCCATGAGGAACTTGATTCCACACCCAAAGTCCTGTAGGACATGCCCTATACGTATACCATCAGCAGGGATACGGTTCCATCGTTCAAAAACACTGTTCTGTTTGGGTGTGTAGGAAGTGGAGGACTCCTTATGCACCCCACAAGATGTAAGAAAATGAGACATGGGACCAAAGAATTCACCATCACGATCAGAGCAGGAAACACAGCGCTGATACTTACAGGCATACTCCGCCTAAGAAAGCCACTCCTCAAGCACATTGGTCACATCATTCTATTGACGCAGAGAGAAATTTCAGTAGAAACATGAAAAGTCATTTGTCAGACAGAGGACATAGCGGCCAAGACCACCAAGAAAATCATGAGGGAGAGGATACATGATGTCAGCGTGGAAAACCTCAAGGGGACGGGAGATAATGTGGTCAGAGGTGGAGAAGGGAGAGTGATGCATCTTGCCTTGAGCACAGCTAGCACAATCTGTCAAACACGGTGATACAAAGGAGGCAGGATTAAGTTCTGGATGAGCCAAATTCTGAAGGATAAGCAAGCTGACAGTAAGATGCAAGAGACAGTGGCAGAGCCAAACACAGGAGAGGAGGACTTACCGAAAGTAGCAAGGAAACAAGAGAGAGAGGTGGACTGCCAATGCTCAACCCAAGAAAAATCGGTAGGCAGGGTACCTTGGGTGCTCTAGAGCCGGTATCCCAGAGCTGGATGTCAACCTGGCAGGTTTAAGGGGATGCAATCTCCACAACACACTCACCTCTCTTGAGGCTACGCTCAGCTTCATGAGTGTTTACCCGTGTGATCATTGGTGTAGTAGTCACCGTGCGAGCGACCACTATCATGTAGCCTGGAGGGAGGTGAGGAGTAGGCTGACGGTGGTATGCAGTACGGGGGCTAGCTGAGGGGTGGCAGCCAACCAGGACCGATAGTGCCAGAGGGCTGAGGAGCAGCATGGTGGAGCGGACCAATAGGTACAGGGAACAAAGAAACGCTAGTGGGAGAGGACGCACTGTTAGATCTGACAGGAGATGGCGAGGTGGAGCTGGTGGAATAACCAGACGCTGAGGTGATGTATGTCCACCGTATACGCATAGCGGCAGCCAAGTGTGCATCATGTGGAGGGTGAGGATACTTCTTGGCAGATTGGCCAGTGTGGCCACAGTTCTAGCAAGTGGCAAAAAGGGAGATGAATATAGAGTTGACCCTTGTCCCCACGACCCCACCATTGCCAGCACCACCACCATGACCCCCACTCCTACCACCACGGCCGGCACCAAGGGTGATGTTAGAACCACCAACAAAAGTGGAGATGGCCCTATTAATGGATGAGGAGGAAGAGAAATTTGAGGAGGTCATGGTAGTGGAAACGGTAGCAACATCATAGCAATGCAGGAATTTGTTTTGAAGGTTGTCCCACTAGTCGATGAGACGTGCAGCTGTAAAATCGTGAAGTGCACCAATGCTAGGAGGGGCATCGGCGGTAACGGGCATGATAAGGTACTCAAGATCAACATGGGGAATATGGAGGAAGAGGTCAGAGAGCTCAGGGATGAGGCCAGTGACGATGGAGAGACATGTAGAGTGGTGTCCAGACGCGGCCTTTCCTAGATCACAAAGGAGTCTAAGGCTGCAGGCCCAATACTTGTTGGCTGCCTCAGTGAAGCTGGTTGTACTGGAATGCAATGTAGTATGTATGTTTGGAGATTTGTGGATAGTAGATAGTGCGTTGGTAAGTCAGCACTTGAGCATGAATACCAACACTGAGACATCGCGGCGAGTGGTATGTTCCTAACGTACACGAGTCCCTTAAGTCGGAGTGTGGAAATTCTCTCCAGATTTTTTGAGCTCACATCAGATATACCTTTGGATTTTTATGCTGCTCAGCAGAGGGAATTCTGGTCACCTATTCCGATCTTGAGTGTTCCATTCCAGGAGGTTCTGACAGGTTTGACCACTTTCGAGAGGTCTTAAAAGTCTGTTGCAAAATGAATCAACATTTGATATGGTTCAATAAAGTTTTCAATGACTTTGGAGTCATGAAACTGCACCGTGATACTCTTAAAGTCACCCGACTTCTCGGCGGAGCTTCTCAAAGCATCCCCTTACGGTGCCACCTCGCATGTGTCTCTCGGATCAAACGTTGAGGAACCAACATATGCCTCATTGTAATTCTCTTCATTGCATTCATGTGCACGACTCAATCAATACTTGTCATTGAAGTATACTTCCTATTTAACATAATTTAACTATTTTTCCCAATTCCTCGAATTGTTTACAGGAGTAACGATGCATTTGATCTTGGGTACATTCAAGGTAGTCCGTCTTTGGCGGCTAATTGAAAAAAATTGCATTGAGAATAACTGTGGAATGGGTGTATTCCAGTTGATAAATGGCTATGACATGTACATGACAAAGGCACCAATGCAGGAGGCGTTGATTCTTGGCAAAGAGTGTGCTAGTTACAAGGACACATGCGGTGGGATCGACCAGAGAAGAGAAGAATGAGGGAGCACTACGAGCGATGTGGTATAGGTCTTGCTGAACAGAGGTACAAAGCACAACATCTTGAGAAGGATGCACATAGACGAGAGCATCGTCTCTTAGGCGGGTGAGGACAAGCACTACATTCAAATACAAAGACAGAGAAGAGGTTGAGCTCAAGATGAGGGATGAGAATCACATCAGAGATGCATACACATCCAGACAGACCAATGAACTGAACCACATCCAATCATACCTAACAATACAAAACCAGCCCAATGACAGGTCGTGTGATGGGAGACACTAAAATCAATGATCCCGGTGGTACCTCTCTAATGCTCCATCATCTTGAATGTACGTCAAGCGATTGAGCAATATGAATCAATCGTATGATTTTCCATGGAGCTATGAAATTGATGTAGTGTTTGTACGTGCAACTCATTCATCCACTTCATCATCTCAAGGCCGGAAGTGTCCAGATCAGGAAGACCAGAAAGATATCCTTCACAATCACCCCCACACATCCCTCACAACATGAGAGAAATCTAGTTGGACATGATAACCTAGTTTTCATACTCACACCTCCCCAAAGCAAGCAGAGAACTAGTAGCTGTTGGTGTGGTCCCATCGATCAGGCTCCGCCATGGGTGATTCCATGGCAGAAAGCAAAGCCAGTCCCAAGTGTCACAGTGGAGGACACCAAGGAGGAGGATGAGGTGGCAGATGAAGTATCTGTGCACTAGATGTGTACAACCATGATTCTACACATACCTGCTGCCTGGTCAAGGAGAGGATCAGTTTAATGTATTGGCTGATGGGGTCCGCCATAGTTGTTGAAGTGGACTTGATGGCTACTACAACTACATGCTACATAACCCTTTTCTTGGGCCTGGCAGCCTCCTTTTCCCTTCTTTCCCTTCCACTGCCTATGACCAGATGTTAGAAGAAGGTGTAGAAAAGGAGGTGGATAATACCTCAAAACTACAGCTCGGGCCTAGTGCATTCTTGCCACCTCCTTAACATTAAGTTCTTATTGTAAAGCCAAAACTCCAGTAGAAGCATTTTCAGTATCACCAAAATCTCCTACAACATCTTCGTTTTTTTAGTACGCAAACATGTTGACTCTGTTAAGATCAGCAACGAGCATGATGGTGGTAAGCACCCCATACATGCACATCGTCTGCTGCTAGTAGCTCAATGTACACTTGGAATTCCATGGCCTCATTCTGGCACTAAGCTCTCATCAGGTGGCTCGTCCAGGAAGAGCATGAGGGCAAGGACCCACATGCCTCTCGGTCAGTGCCAATTCCCATGTAGGTTTTCCAAACAACTGACAAATAGGAACAACAGGCTCCTCCATCATTGCATATGCCCTGCGCACGGCTCATGCCCACTGTCTACACCTGGAGCGACTCCGGTTCATGGTGAGGTGTGAGGTAGTATAACAAGACACTCTCTCTTGTTGTCCCTAGCTAGAGTATCACCCTCCAGACTTTAAGTTATGGTCATGAGTGTGTTCGGTGGTAGAAAATCAAAGTCACTAGGTGGCGTTTCTGTGAGCAAAGATGCCTCCAAACCAACTACATCCAGCTGTGCTCTTCTACCACATCCGTGGTTCTGAATGCAAAACATACCAGGAATGTGGCACTGCTAAGACTCCCAGGGCTGTCCAACTTGCCTTTGAACTCTAGGGGATCACTTTAAGAGAAGGAAAAGGATGTCCTTAACCACTTGCATCTCATGTGCTAAGTTGTCCTCCAACTTCTACTCAAGGTCACGCTCATCACCCTCCTCATTGAAGACGTCCACGGATGGATGCTGGTGCAATGGGGTACAATAAAAAAGTTGTTGGATATCCTGTAGCATCTCACAAAGCTCTTACTATTGTGCTTCAGCTGGCACGTATGACTTGGCTTCCTCTGATTTTGAATTGCCTGATATTGCAGACTTGGTTTTCCATAACATTCAATTAAACTTCAGCATGTTATTGCTCAACTGAGTTGTATGAAGAAATATTTCAGGTTTCAACATCAATTGAATTTCTTGAGGAGTTTAGATGTGGAGAAAGCTTGTATAGGCCAAGCATTTACCTTGATGACGTCATTCCATTCATGTCAGCACAAGGTTGTGACATCAGCAAAATCAAAGGTAACATAACTGATGTGGGGGACCCTGAGGTGGATTCCTCGAGGGCATAATAGGATGTTCTTGTCCCTGAGCCCATTTTTCCTTTTGGGATTCTTGTTATTCCTTCTTTTTGGATGTTGGCAGAAATTACATGTACCTTCCACGTACCTTCTATAGGTTGCACATGAGCAGGATCATTACCCACAAGTACAGTGCAGCCACACCTGTTACCATTGTTACAACATTAACTATGGTTGCAAAGAACGACATTGACTACTTCTCTTAAAGTGGCCGAGTCTACTGATATAGCTCTCTCAGTAGCTACTACTGTGCTGCATTCATGCCAGGTTCTCTACTTTCAATGCCATGCAAGGCGTCTTGGCATTGAGTCAGTCATTTGCTGAGCCCTGGACGCCACTGGTCAAAGGCGACCATCGCGCTTGCAAGAGTAGCCCGAGTTTTAGGGGCTCACCTCATTCTAGGCGTCAAGCTACAAGGGCACAACCATAGAAGATTTTGGATCAAGAGAACAGGGTGTAGATGTAGGTGACACTTGGACAAGTGTGAAGGAGGTGACAAGAATAGACATCGGTGGCATGAGGGACCGACGCAGCAGTGTCTGCAGGTATAGGTGAAGGGAATCCCGCAGGTGTGCTAGTGGGGACTGGTAGAGGCACAAGAACAGGTGTCCTGGTGGGGACCAAAGCATGAACAGGTACATGCTCAGGAGTGTCCATGGGGACTGAAAAAGTCACTGGGACGACGGCCATCGTAGCCTGTTTGTCATCGGCTGGAGACTGGACCGTGGGTGCGGACGCGCGGACGGACCAATCCACATGCGTTGACTCCCTCATCCACCAAGAAGCCACACAAGTGAGGACGTGGTAGGCGGCCAACGATAGAATGTTGGAGATGTATCGATATGTGAGAGCCTCAAAGAAGAAAGCATTACGTGACTTGACAATGCACTGATGAGCGAGGTCCAAAAACTGCCTGGCTTTGGGCTACAAGGAAATGCCAAGAAAGGTGCACAAGTGACCCCGTGGTGACACCTTGGATCCCTACTGGCCTCTGGTGTATCAGACACAAGGGAGACAGTCATGGATACATGCAAGATGAAGGTGAGCACGATGGAAAAACCACAACACGGTGTGACATGGTCCAGTAGGGGACAGTGCGGGAGGCTGTTCTAGACCCAAACCATATAGGAGAAGCCTTAAAAGGAAAATCAATCAAAGTGACTATACTAAAATTGCATGGCACAAACAGCATCTCCCATGATGCAGTTCCAGCGCTGAAAGAAAATATTTTCCTTGGGGATAGCAGGGGCTGAGAGTAGGTGAAAGACACTGCGCTTGGAAAATAATACGCATCTCTCATCCAGGAACTCACCGAATGGAATGTGTGAACTGTGTATCAAGACTAGCATCGCACCGCACGGAGACCGGGAAAACTCTTCAGTCTGATCATGTGATTCTGCATGCACAGTGACGTAACAAACTATGGTATGTCACTTGTCTCTCCTCTGCGTGCCCAACCCCGTCCTTGGACAGGAATGCGTTTTTGTCATAAGCATTCTGTCTCCACAGCATACTCGTCATCTATACCATTGCTGCAGCCACATGTACCCCTTTACTTCTCTCATGATTTTCGCGTAGCCTGCACCTGGCCTTGACCCAGTTACCCTTTAGTGGCCTTGCCAAACAGAATGCATCTTTTGCGGTCAGGATGATGTAGAGCGTCGTCTTCTCTAGCCTCCACATCCATATCCTCAAACCCACTCGAGCTGGTCCATTTCTACCTCATAGATCCCTTACCGTTTGAGTCTCCTAAAAATGATGGTTGTTACGTCCTCACCCTCATCAACGACTTCTCTTGGTTTTGGTGGGTTTTCTTCCTTTGATAGGAGAGCAACACATCTCTTGAGATTTGTGAGTGGCTCCTTGCTGCTGAACAAGAGTTTGGTCATCCCCTCCATTGCTTTTTTTTGGACCAGGGCGGTGAGCATGGAAGGGAGGTGGATACCTTCCTCAAGATGCAAGGCATCAAACATGACAGTTCTGCAACCTATACTCGCGAACAGACAGGTATCTCTCAGCATTCGAAATGCACCATGGCCGATGCGGTCCGCACATGCAAACTGAGTCTGGTTTGACCAAGGGCATCTTTTACATCCATGTCATACATGATCTGGGTCTGAAACAGAGTCTTCCACTGTCCATTATCTCACCCTATTACAACTCCCTACCAGTATCGGTGTGGGAAGCACAGAGATGTTTTTCTTGCATGCGTTTGGAATTGTGTCGCCAGAGCCTGGCTCCCTAAGGATCAGCTCAATAAAAAATTGACTTTCTGTGACTGTCTTTGTACTTTTCTTAAGATTTCTCATCAGTCAAAGGCTCGGCGGTTTTGGTACTCTGTCTGGCACCACATCATAGAATCGCTTGATGCTCTGTTCTTTGAGGAGTTCTTCAAACATGACCTCTTTTTTGTCTGCTCCGGCACCCTTACAGGGCTATCGCCACTGTTGCGTGGTGGAAATTCTAAGCCAGTGCAGGACGTACACTGGACTGGCCTGTTTGTCAGTATCCAAAGTCCCTAGGTCCAACACCTCGTCCACATTACCCACCTTCTCTACCCTTCCATACACATATGACACTCCCATTGGACATGATTATGTTCTTAAGTTTTCAAACCCCTCTGACCAGGCATCCGACTCCACCTCTTGGGTCGTTGAATCCGCCGACCAGGCGAGTGAGTGATTCCACTACTTAGGCGGCTGACTCTGCTACCCAGTGGACTGAGTGTGTCACACTAGTCGCTGACCTAGCCGAACGATCAAGCAATCCTCCAGCCCTTGAGTCGGTCCCTCTGGTGGAGTGAACCATCTTGTCCTTGCCTCCTCATGCTCAGCTCATCCACTCTACTACTGTCGGTCCGACATACTCACACACTCCTGGTGGTCGTCTTCATCCACACATCCTAGCGCCACAGTCAAGCCTACGTTGTGTCATCGTACGACTGCTCCCGGTCACCACCCTCTTTCCCATGCCCCTTCTCACTCTATATTGTGAGCGGTGACCCAAGGAAGAAGGCCTTGGGTGTGGCTGTCCTTGCTTCCGTCGCAGTGGACCTGCATCCTGGATCTATATTTGGATATGCCCTGATTTCTTAGGAGCATCGACGCGATGTCTCTGCCTCAGTATCTCGTGTGCAAATGTGCTTTAGCACCGCTTGTCTATTGACACATAATTTGTCTTTGCAGGAAGTGGACCCACAGTGCCTCCGTAAGGCCCGTGTGGTTTTTTATGCCACTTAGTGTGATGTGGTTTGCAAGGAGGAACTTGTCGCCATTGACGATCATGGTGTGCACAAGCTGGTCAACTTGCCCCTGGGCCGCAAAGCCATTTGGAACAAGTGGTTTTTTTCCAGCAATAGGAAGCAAAAAAAACCACAGATTACAACCTAGGGTTTTGCACAGGTGACAGGAGTGGACGTCGGCCATGTCTTGGCATCACTTGGAAGTTTCACCACTAGTTGCACGCCCTTTAACATTGTTGCACAGCATGGCTGGGAGCTCCACTAGATGGATGTGAGCAATGGATTTCACCATGGTTCTCTTGATGGTGAGGAGCTCTACATGGTCCAAGCCCCTGAATCTGAAGATGGCAGAAATTGTGTCTCGCGAATACGTAAGGTCCTCTATGGCCTCAAACAGACACCCATGTGTTTGTACATAGAGATCAGCTGCACCCAGTTGAAGGGTAGCTTGGTGTGCAGTGCCGCAAGTCCGGCCCTCTTTCACACCCCAGTCGACACCACCCTTGTCATTGTGCTCATCTATGTGGATGATCTGCTCATTACATTGCCTAACCTCGCCGTTGACTTACTATTGAATGACATGTTGTAATCCACTGACAAAAAAAAGACCTTGGACCTGCACAAGTGTTTTTGGACATGGAAATTGAGTGTAAACACGCCCACAGTGTTCTACGTGTGCGTCAAACAACTTTTGTGCCAATGCTGGCCGGGCAATTCACGGATCTCTTGCTCAATGAACCGAGGGCCTCCCCACCCAGGAGCCTAGGCAGCCACATCAAGTTGAAAGCTTTTGATGCCAAAACACTTAGTCTGGGTGTGGACATGACTACCTATCTTTGTGTCATTAAATCACTCATGGTGTCACCATCACCACGCTGCTAGACACTACCTTTGCCGTAAATGTGTTGGTCCAGTTCTCAAAGTCCTAACACAAACTACACCTGGATGTTCCTATTTTCATGGTGCAGTACGTGATCTTCATTCCACATCCTTGATTGACGTTCTTTCACGAGCCATCCATAGTCAGCGAGGGTTACACCGGAAGTGACTAGGCTAGGAGCATAGACAGTAAGAGCCATACTGGGAGGATCTTTCTCATGAACAGTTGTCTGATGGCGTAGTGGCAAGCAAGGATATAGCACACGTATCAAAAAAAAAGGAAGGGAGTATGGAATTGGGCGTAGGTGCATGATAGAGTGTTTGAATCCATCATCTAACGTGTGTCTCGCCAGCCCGCATCTTCTATCACGCTGAACTATGAAAATGAGAGTGTCATTGGCATTGCAGACAATGATAGACATCATAATACGCACATCAAGTAAATAAATGTGGAGTATCACTATGTGTGCACTTTGTTACGTGAGGAAAGCATCCAAACTGTGTGGGTCAAGACTGTGCGACAGCTGGCTGACTTCTTGACCAAGACTGTCAAACACGCTTTGGTCAAGAAGGCTGTTATTCTGATTGGCTTGCGTCCATGCGTATGCAATCGTGCATTAGCAAGTTCCCTTAATTTGTCTTGTTTCCTCTATGCCCTCACCCATCGCGTGTTAATCATCGCGCTTGTGCGGGTTTGGTGGACCATGGGGACATGAGTATATGGGGGAGCATTACTTGTGATGTCTACTGTGGATGCATGACCTCTACACGTGCATGCACATTGGTACCCATGAGTCATGAGAGTGTTGTGATTTGCATGTACATTGTCTCACTGATATGTACTGTGACCTCTTAATTGGTCTACATGCTTGTGCAGAGGACTGGCTTGGCGGACGTTGAAGAAGGCGGGCAATGAGCAATGAAGGGGACGTCGCTCCATCCTGAGAGACATGACTTCCATTTTGTCTTGTGGAATCTCCCTCTTGGTAGCGCTGCACGGCCGATTCCATGAGCAGCAACCACCAGTAGTCATGTCACCAGTAATCAGAGGTGGTTTTTCTGAGTAGCGTAGAGTCTGCCTAGGTTCAGGAACCGAATTAATGTGCTCTGTGAATTTTCTAACTCATTCTCTCTAAATGACTATGTTTGCAGTGTACATGTTTTTCCATGGTCATGTTTTCAGGAAATATGAACAACGCATGGGTTTGGGGGAATCGGTCATCTGGCTAGGCTCGCCGAGAAAAATCCACAACACAGAAAACAGTTCATTTTACCGTGTGGCCAAAACATCCTTCTACCCATTATGTAGGGGGTGTGTGATGTTTTACGCTATGCTTGAAAAATGGGACTCCCCCGTCCGGCGGTTAGAAACATTCTAACGGTCCCCAACTCGCCTCGATTTGGCATGTGGCGCTGATCGAGCA
>SZWC01014951.1:51268-66393 GCA_023375785.1 Penium margaritaceum
GCAGCCGCGCTGTCCTTAAGTTTGATGGGACAGGCTTTGCCTTGTGGAGGTGGCAGTTTAAGGTCTTCCTCGACGACAAGGGACTGCTTGAGCTTGTGAAGGGTGATGAGACTGCTCCGCCAGAGACTGCAACGGCTGAGGTAAAGGAGGCATTCAAGAAGCGCAACAAAAAGGCGTTGGCGCTCCTTGTGTCCGTGTTATGCCCGCCACAACTTGGGCACATCCAAGGATGCACCCTGGCTGCAGAAGCATGGTCAAAACTATGCTCCATCTACCAGTCAAGCAACCTTGCCAATCAACTCTTCATCGTCAAACAGCTCGTCACCCTCCGAGCCAATGAATGCGACAACGTCATGGAGATCATGTAGCAGATTGAGTCACTAATAGCGGAGTGTGTGGCCACTGTATGGAAGGTCGACTCTCAGTTGCAAGCTATGATCCTCCTTCTGGCCTTGCCGGACAGTTGGAGTCCCATGATCATAGTCCTTGGTGGCTGGCCTTCCGACGAGCTAAAGTACCCGAAGGTTGCTGAGTACGTGCGCAACGAGTGGATGCAACATGGCGGTCGAGAGAGTGCAGTGGCATCAAGTTCAGCTTACACGGTTCATCCGCCACACGCAATGCAACAGGGCAGCATTTGTCACCTACGGCGCCTCGGAGAGACGCATGACGATGGCCAATGGAAAAACAGAGGTGGCCGCCCATGAGGGTAACGTCCGCATTGAGTCAATTATGGATGGCAAACCTGTCACGAGCACAATCCACGATGTGCTGCATATGCCCAACTTTGGGGCAAACTTGCTCTCCGTCAGCCGCCTTACCGACAAGGGACTTGAGGTGCTCTTCACAAAGAAGGAGGCCGTCATCCGCAAGGAGGGAAAAGGTGAGGTGATTGCATGTGCCAAGAGGGAGGATGACTTGTACCTACTACGCACGAAGATCCTCAGCAACCGGGCGGGGCCCAACGCCACCAATCTTGCAACGAAGGATGGAGGAGACCTGGACCTATGGCACCGCCGACTTTGCCACATTTCTCCATGGACAGTGAAGGAGATGGCTAAGAGGGAAGTGGTGTGGGGTCTCCAAATCAGCAGCCTTGATGGAACCAAGGAGACCGTGTGTGAGCCATGCATCACTGGCAAATTAACGCGGCAGCCGTTTGTGGCCAAGGGGACGCGTGCATCGGCAAAACTGGCCGTGGTACACACAGATGTGTGTGGACCACTTGAGAGCTCCATCGGCGGAGCTCGCTACTTCCTCGCCTTCATCGATGACCACAGCCGGAAACTCTACCTCTACCCAATGAAGCGGAAGAGCGAGGTCCTTGTGTGCATGCAGGAGTTTGTGGCAGATGTGGAGCGGCAAACAGAGTTGAAGGTGAAGGCGTTCCAGAGTGACAACAGCGGTGAATATGCGGGGTGCCTTGCGTGGATGAAGAGCAAGGGGATTGAGTGGCAGAAAAAGAAACTCCACACTCCCACAACAAAATGGCGTCGCAGAGAGAGCAAATCACACAATCCTTAACATGGTGCGATCCATATTGAGCGACGCCGGCCTTACACAACGGTATTGGGCAGAGGCGGCACGGACAGCGGCATACACAATGAACCTTACACCGACCAAGCCGTTGAAGGACAAGGAGAGTAAGGCGTGGAAGACGCCACAAGAGGTGTGGAGCGGGAGGAAGCCGACGGTGGGTCACCTCCGTACATTTGGTTGTGTTGCACATGCAATGGTGCAGGCACGTGAGGGACGGAGCAAGCTGGCACCGCGCACCCGCTGGTGTATTTTCCTTGGGTATGAGAGCGGAAGCAAGGCGTACCAACTCTTTGACCCAAGGAGGCAGCAGATTGTGCGGAGTCGTGACGTCAAGTTCAACGAGAAAAGTCGTTGGACAGACAAGGAGGCAGGTCTCTCCAAGAGGGGGGAGTGTATGCCACTTCTTGAGGGTAAGACGCCGGAGGACGTGAATGAGGGTGACTTCCTCGCATCACCACCAACCGGAGAGCATCGTCTAAGGGATGGGCGAGCGGCAGATTTTATTCCGGCCAGTTCGGATGAGGAATCCGAAGCACCGGAGATGGACGTGGAGGCAAGGAGTTGACCGATGTCTCCAAGGTCTCCAAGAGAGGTGGAGCAGGCGCTTGGAGAGGATGGTGCCAAAAGGAGACAGCAACAAGAACAACCGCCTCAAGATCCCTGCACGAGCAGCCGTGTGCGAAGAAGGACAAAGAGATACGATGCCGAGAAGGACATCTGGACTGGGTTCGCACAAGTCTTCTTTACACAACAAGAGCGTGAAGGAGGCACTGCACGAGAAGGATGGGGCTGAGTGGGAGGGAGCAATAAAGTATGAGCTCACCTCCCATGAGGTGAAAGGCTCTTCAGTTGCAGGTTGAGCATGGACGACTGCCATGGGTGATGCGCAAGGGGGAGATTGTGGGAGTACTTTGGTGTTCCTTTTTGGAGAGTGACTCCAAAAAGGAACACCAAAAAGACAAGCCAAGGTGGCTTAGTGGTTAATGGTGTCCACCTATAGAGGCAAGGGCCTGGGTACAATTCCCACAAGATTAATTTCTGTCCTGCCTCAAGGGAGGTGAAAAATAGATGCCAAGAAGCTAGCACAAACTCTAGAATTCCTCCTTGAGTTTTTAGAAGGCCAAGTGAGGGTCCAGAAAGGTGGCACACCTTCTAGAAGGGGTGACTTGTTGTACAAGGCATCTAGGGGTTTCTTGGTCTTCTAGATACCTTCCCTCCTACTAGAACCAAGCTGAGGAATCTAGGAAGGGGCAGAAGCTTCTAGAGGAAGGAAGGGATGCCTTCCTAGGTGGGAAAAGGACAGCCTACCAAGGGCCACTCTAGAAGTCATAGAATCTGCTAGGAAGCTCCAAATCTTGCATGCTTTGGTGTTCTGGAAAGCTTAGATCAGTGGCTATAAAATGCCACTGCTTTTGAGCCTTGATCAAGATATCATTCCCAGTCAATTCAGGCCAAAAAAACTATTGCCTCACTCTCTGACCAGTTTTCTGCCATCCTTGGAACCAGTTGCCTCCACAGTTTCAGTCTCTCCAAAAATAGTTGGTGGTGTGAACCAGCCACTGCTAGGGACTCTCCAGGGTGCCCACTCACCCTCAGGCCAACAGTCACAACCTCGGTCCTTAACCCCAATGGTACTTGGATCATCGACTCCGGTGCCACGCATCACATGATATCATGTCGCCAGTCGTTCGGCCTTCTTGGCCTCCTTGGGAATGTTGACAATGTCTGGACAGTGTCCGGGCAGATCTTCTCGGTCCGTGGTATTGGCTTTGTTTCTTTTTGTGGTCCATTTGGTGACATCTTCGTGACCGATGTAATATATGTGCTGGGTTTGAAACTCAGCCTCCTGTTTTTCATGGCTCCTTACCTCATGAGCATGGAAGTTCGTCACTCCTGTGGCATTGGCACTGTCTCCCTTCGCCCGTTCGGTCTGGTCATGTTCTGTACTTTTTTCCATGACAACCTCTGGTACATCATTCGACTTCCTTCATTCATGTCCTTTCCCTTGTCTGACATTGCACATGAGTTTGTCACCAGTTTTCCTTCCTCCCAACACGTGCACCTCCTCCACCGTCACCTTTGCCACGTATACTCCGATGTTGTCAATAGCATGCCTCGTACCCAGTCCGCGCTTGGACTTGATCCCTCCACTTTCCAGTGGCCTTGCTGCACCAAGTGCATCAACTTTGCCCAAGGCAAGATGCATCGAGCCTCCTATCCAACATCCTCCTCTCGGGCTACGCACCCGCTAGAGCTCGTCTACTCAAACCTCCTGGGTCCTCTTCCGGTCGCGTCTATTGTCGAGGCCGGTCAGTAAATGCTGACCATCACGGATGACTACTCCCGTTGTTTATGGGTCGTTTGTCTCTGACGGAAGAGCGATGTGGCCTCCGCCATCCGTGCCAGACACCTCGTGGTGTCAGGCACGGATGGCGAGAGCGCGAGTGCGGTCGCACCCGCCGTCAAATTTGGTCTGACCGTGGCAGCGAGTACATGGAGGATACTACTGCCTTTCTCGCCAGTCATGGGATCCATCATGAGACGTCCGCCCCTGGGACAACTACAGGAAAACGGATTCTTCAAGTGCTAGAAATGCACCATGGCCGATGCTTTCCGCACCACGGGTATTGAGTTTGATCTGTCCGAGGGCTTCCATTTTTAGGCCATGTCCTACATGACCCGGGTGTGGAACCACGTTTCCCATGGTCCCCTTCCCCGCCAGACCACGGCGTACACATTATGGTGTGGTCAGCAGGCAAATCTTCGGCTTACTCATGTCTTGGGGTGTGTCACCAGCGTCTGGCTTGGCGAGGACCACCAAGATGGCAACCTTGCCCCCTGCCACCAACTCTGCACCTTCGTTGGTGTCTCGCGTCAGTCCAAGGCCTGACACTTCCGGGACCTGGTCCTGCATCGTGTTGTCGATTCCCACGATGCCCTGTTCTTTGAGGACCTCTCCTTTTGCGACCTCCCTCACGTCCGATCTACCTCCTCTCTGCTTTCGTCATTGTCATCTTGTTGGGGAAATCCTTGTTGCACCATCACTCTGGCTGAAGAGGCACAGGTTGTCCCGTTCGCATCCACACCCTTGGCAGCAGATGGCCCGGATGCTCCTCTCTCGTTGTCCACCATGCCCCCTAGTTCCCCTGCCGGCGATGCCGCGCGCTCGTTGGAGACGGAGTCCTCTGCTAAGTCCTCAGCCCAGCCTCACCCTTGGGTGACCCCCTTCCGGCCTCCGATGCACCCACCCCCGTGGATCTGCCCGTGTCTAGCGGTTCCCCGGCATTGGACCCGATACCTATCCCTGTTTCACCACCTTGTCCTCATTGGGCTCCCTCTGCTGTCTTTGGCACCCCGGCACACCGTGTCTACACCTGTGCTCCGGGTTGCATTCTGCGGTTGTGTACCCCAGTGTTGTCCCCGGTTCCTCGCACCAGGGTCTTGCATCCATCCTCCAGTACACCTGTTGACACACCTTCCTTCCCTCACACTATTGAGAGCGGTGAGCCCGACAGCAAGGTCCTTAGCCTGACGGCCCTCGACCTCGTTGCCCACGACATTCACCCACGCTCGGCCTGGGGCCATGCTCTCATCTCCTAGGAGCATCGACCTGCGGTCTCCGCCACTTCGGCCCAGGCTCCTGCAGGACTTTGCGCTGCCGGTGTGCTGACGGCCCGGCCTATTCCACCCGTATCCGACCCGCATACCCTATGTGAGGACCGTGCCGCTCCTGACGCAGACCAATGGGTGGCTTCCTTTCGGGAAGAGCTTGCAACCATCAACGAGTACCTAGTACACAAGCTTGTAGAGCTTCCTTGTGGTTGCAAGGCTATGGGGGAAAAGTGGGTGTTTTGCCAAAACTGGAATCTAGATGGCACCCTAAACAAGTACAAGGCCAGGCTCATCGCCAAGGGCTTCTCTCAAGTTGCTGGGGTTGACTTGGACCAGGACTTAGCCCCGGTTGGTCATTTCACCACCAGTCGGGCGCTCTTCATCCTAGTCGCACAACATTGTTGGGAGCTCCACCAGATGGATGTGAGCAACGCTTTTCTTCACTGTGCTCTCAATGGTGAGGAGCTCTACATGATCCAACCCCCTGGCTTTGAGGATGGGATGGGCCGAGTCTGGCAGGTGTAGAAGGCTTTGTATGGCCTTAAGTAGTCTCATCGGTGTTGGAACATCGAGATCAACCGTACCTCTCTGAAGGGTGGATTACTCTGTAGGACTAGAGACCCAGGCACTCTTCATCACTCCTCTTGAGACTCCCTTCGCGGCAATCCTCGTCTACGTGGACGACCTACTCATTGCATCTCCCGACCAAGCTGTTGTCAAGAAGGTGAAGGAGTTCTTGAAACCGACCTACAAGGTGAAGGATCTCGAGCCGGCATAGGTGTTTCTTGGCATGGAGATTTAGCCTGATATCGCACGCATCATCATGCGGGTACATCAGGTAGTGTACGTTCAAACGCTCGCTAACCATTTTGTTGATCTCCTGACCCCTGTCCCTAGCGCCTCCACCCCGATAACCCTAGATGGGCAGGCAAAGCTAAAGGCTACTGACTCCAACACCTTGGGTGCATCGGTGGACATCACGATGCTCCTTTGCGTCATTGGGTTATTCATGTTTCTTGCCACCGCCACACGGGCTGACATCGCCTTTGCTGTGAATGTCATCACCAAGTTCTCATAGGCCCCACATTAGCTACACCTTGATGTAGTTGTCCGCATGTTGTAGTATGTGGTTTCCATCCCATGCCGAGGCCGCACATTCCGTTGGCAGCCGTCCGTGGTGGCCGTAGGTTACACAGACAGAACTGGACATAGAACCCAGATGGGAAGAGCCGCAAGGATTGGATTTATCTCATCGAAGATGAGAAAAATATGGCAGTGTCATGGTGTAGCATGAAGCAAGGGTGTTTTGCACGCAGCACAACAGAGGCAGAGTACGTGTCGTTGGGTGCTCTTGCATGTGAAAGTGTGTGGCTGCGTTGTTTGTTGGATGAGTTGCTTTTGCCTGCATTGTCCATCACCTTACATTGTGACAACAAGACTTCCATCTTGATTGCCAACAACAATGGTGTCCATCATGCAAACACGGAGCACATCAATGTAGAGTATCACTACGGGTGTTCCTTTTAACATGAGGGCAACATTCACTTTGTGTGGGTCGAGACTGTGAAGCAGTTGGCTGACTTCCTCACCAAGGCAACTCGTTCAAAAAAACTGTGAGTATGGTCGAGTTCCTACCTTGAATGCATGCTATGTGAATCTTCCCCTGCATGGGTTCTCATCGCTCATCCTTGTTGCTCATGTGATCTATCTTCTCTTGTTCTTGCACTGAGTGTTGTGTCGGGGAGCATGGGGGAGAATTGCTTCTACTCGCTCATGTACAATGATGCCTTAGGATGATGGGGGAGTGTTGTTGTTTGATTTTTCCACTACCTCACTAACTCATACTGTAACCTCTTGGCTGGTATACATGCTCGTGCAGAGGACTGACTAGATGTACGCTCATGCCGACGAGGCGACGTTTGTTGGAGTGGATGTGTCGCCATGATGCTGAGGGTGTGGTTCTCCTCCTCCTCCTCCTCGTGCGTCTGATACTACACCCTTGCATGACCAGCTCCATCGGCAGCTACCCTTCGTTGTCACGTCATCTGTAGTCCTAGTTGGCCCTCAGGAGCAATGTAGTCAGTGCCTGAGTTTGGCTAGCCGTAACTCCTCGTAGGTGATGTTCTTGCCAATTCTGACTGTACGACTGTGTTTGCGATGTGGTTATTTTGGCATGTTCCATTTTTAAGGCAAAATGGACAACGCCCAGGTTTTGGGCTGTCCGGTGTCTGGCAGGTCCCACCTAGGAAAATTCTGCCAGAGTGGATAATTCTGTGATTTTTCTGGTTGGCTGATTTTTTGAGCAACAAGCCTCAGTTAGGCGAGGCTACAACAAGGAGGGGTCTCAGTTGGTTGCTCATTCTTCATTCCTAATCAGTCATCGCTTCATTTGAGTTGCTTTCTTGCGCTAACTCTAGTGTGCACACTTTTGAGTAACAAACCAGAGCTCTCACACTTCAACTCTAGTGGAGCAGACCAAGGGGGTAAACTAAGCAATGAGCGTTGATTCCCACGCGCTGCATCAACAACACCACTGCCCTAATGTGCGCACTAGCTAGTTCCTTTTGTACCGAGCATGGAGGGACCCACCAACCCACATTATGTTGTGGGTTGGTGGGTCCTCCAAGGGTTATGGCTATAGCTGTGACTCTCACAGGTGGTGCCACTGTTGTGTCTCTGCTGCGCAGCTCAAGGAGGGATCCCTTGCCGCTCAGATGCCGTGACTGAATGCACGCAAGTAGANACAAACCAGAGCTCTCACACTTCAACTCTAGTGGAGCAGACCAAGGGGGTAAACTAAGCAATGAGCGTTGATTCCCACGCGCTGCATCAACAACACCACTGCCCTAATGTGCGCACTAGCTAGTTCCTTTTGTACCGAGCATGGAGGGACCCACCAACCCACATTATGTTGTGGGTTGGTGGGTCCTCCAAGGGTTATGGCTATAGCTGTGACTCTCACAGGTGGTGCCATTGTTGTGTCTCTGCTGCGCAGCTCAAGGAGGGATCCCTTGCCGCTCAGATGCCGTGACTGAATGCACGCAAATGCTAGGCTATAGGGCGGAAATGAATTGCAAGGGTCCAACTAGCATGACGCATGAACACGTCTGGCTGCAAGCAATGTGCAGAGGGAGAGAGAGAAACTGAGCCCTGGGTAGCCTAGGGCTACCCTGAGACCCTACATAGGTATAGGGTCTCAGGTCTAGTTGGTGCACATACACCCGGCGTGCACGGGCGCACAATTTCTAGCAGGCCAAAACAATGGTAGAAACACGAAATTGGGAATAACCCCCTGCAGACACGTCAGAACGATGAGACGTCTCAACCAAACAGGCCACGTCATTAAGAGCTACGTCCAAGTAGGCTGCACGCCTATGTGCTGTCCCAGAGCAAGAATCTAGATAAGAAAGATGTCTTTCGGGTGCCCGTCCGGCCACCACTCCTCAACCATCGAAGCCATGTCAGGGATCTGCACATGAATGGACATGAGCCGAGGGGTCACCGTAAGCCATGTACGACACACAGAACAACATTTTGAACAAGCCGTAGCAAGTGAGCATAAACAAAATGCTTGGACGGTGGAAACCTTGGTACGCAGTCCAATGAGAGATATGTTTATCTTAGTCGTGGTTACAAAATAGGCAACTCAGATTTATGATACATGTTTACCTGAGAGAAGTATGAATGCAATGTTTGAGAATATAAAAATGGACACAAGAATGAATGATGGTTCGAAATCCCAAGCAACGTCAGGAGTAAACAGCGCCACCAGTTTGCATGGCATGGGCGACATTGTTTTCTTGCATAGCGATATGGTACCTTCTAGGATGTCCTCATGAGACAGATGTTCATACCGTGTTAGCGTTGAAACATCAACAAGAAAGATTTGAATTTATCTCTATTGCGGTTGTGTACTGGTATCGCGATACGAAAGAGGGGTGTCTTGCCAGATCAGTTCCCAACCGGACGGGTGCCGTTTTTACAAGTACCGTACCACAGTATAAGAGTAAGGTGGTAAACAATTGAGGTATAGCATAGTGAAGGCAGTACCGCCTTCAGCCTTGTTTTCTAAACATTGCCAAAAGAAAGCTCGCGTATGTTCGAATATGATTTCTTCCGTCCGATGGGCTTATACAACTTCCCCATCGAAAGAACCGCACTACAGAATAATCCTATATTCTTTCTTCAGTCTCTGCTAGAAGAAACCTTATATCTGCCATCTTCCTTCACAAATTTTCTCCTTGACGCGCCGGGTTCAACGTCTTGGCGATTTGGGTGCTAAGGTAGCCCTACCGCCTTGTTGGTGAGGATGTGGGGGCGAAAAAGAACAAGGTTCCAATGTTACACTAAGGTGCACTAGGTTACGTAGTATTATTACGGTAGTAGCATATGGATATTTGGACAAAAGGGGAACACAAACAATACTTGCGAGTCAAAATGTAGGAAATAAAATAATCATGCAATAACACCATCATCCAATTTTTAAGTGTAAGTTCATCTTTCTTGGGTTAGGATTCTATTTGAGTTTGGCTTCTTTTCGAAGTACTTTCAAATTTGATGTTTTGGAAAATAGATTTTTGTGGAATTATTACTTTAGAAAAAGATTCATTATGTGTACAACACTATTCTATTCTAATCATTATCCCACATGGAAATTTTCCATGGAATATGTTCCGCACATTCATTGCATCCATGCATGTGTTCATGTCATCCATCTATGACTTTGTATAAGCATAAATGGAATAAAATTATAAAATTCATTCATTTTATGTAGTATTTCCTTCATGTATACATGATTGGACCATCTTGTGTGAGTGATCTATCATGAATTTTTCTATGAACGCCAATTGCAATTTCAATGTGTTTAATACGTATTATTATATAGTTATTGGTATTATGTAATTTCTGGTAATATTTCCTCATTAATTTTCACATAGATTCAACATTTTTTATCTTGATAACTTGGAATTTGAAGCCGGGTATGTATCTTCAGCTATCATGGAGTGTGTAAAAGTTCGGTCCTCGCTAGTTCATCTCGCGCCCGGAGAATGATGCGGTTGAATGAGCTCGTCTCGTTGACCAATCTGGAGCGTGTGAGAGAATCAAAGTTGGTACGTCTTTAAAATTTGACCCTGTTGAAAACTCTTGGTTGATTTCCTGTGTCCTGCAGAGATACAAAGTAACAATTGCAGGTCGCAGGCTGGCGGACGTCGCAAAAACAGGTCCACGAACCGATAACAACAAGGTTGATACGTAACTAAAAAATAGTGTTCAATCGTTTTCAGGTCGACTGATTTTCATTCTCGAGTGTCGCAAGGCCGGGACGCCTGGAGGAAAGTATCCAATGCGAGGCGGTGCACGTGCGGCAGTCGAGGGCGCCCGCCCAGCACGCGCGCGCCTTCCTTGGATTGCAGACTGAACGGTGTGCCGGTCACCCCGTGGCTTGGCTGTACGTGGATGGCAACACAATGAGAGGAGACATGACGGTTTCCGGCGATGGTAGTGATGTGCTCATGGCTCGTGTCTAGTGTTCATACGCGTTGCCTGGGCTCGATGGGGATGCATCGCGTGGCGTCCGCATTCGCTGAGATGTCCACTTCTCGTCATAACGCTATCTATCGTTACTGCATGGCGTCCCTCACTAGGACGGATGCAATCAATCAGAGCACCATCAATCCATCGGCCAGAGAACTTCGCATCACGCTTGCCGCCTGCTCAATCCTTCCAAACAGTGTGCTCGACTCGTGTGATTCTGGTCGAGACCGATGCCATGACCGAATGAAATCCTCTGCAGACACCGAGGCATGACGTCAACATGGTTTAGGCGTGGAAAAATCTCACTGTAGCAATGTATTCTACATAAACGACGAACCTCTCCCCCGTACCTGACGATCGCCACGTCGTTGGGAAGAAAAACTAAATGGTCAGATTGAAAGGAACATCCATGAAATATGTCCTCCCATTAAGACACTTTCCCCACTGCCAATGGCACGACTGAATTTTAGAGAAGTTGCTCTGTTTCCGTGTCCTCCCCCTTTATCCTCTCACCTCAAATGGAATAGGTAAATTAAAGCATAACTCTGAAGAATACCACGGAAATCTGCCATTTACACAGAGATCCTACGATTAAATCATGTGTGCAATGTATTTGATTTCACATAAAAATTCTCATTCATAAAATCCCTCCTTTCTTCTGTTTTGGAGGCCCAAATACCATATATAATGCTTTCAAAAGGGAAAAGAGAACCTTAAACAAAACATAATTTTATTCTCAAATGGATTTGTTTAATGGAATGGGATATTTGCAACTTTCAATTTCTCAATTCATCAATTTACATTCATATAGGATAAGATTCAGTATTCAAACTTAATTTCAAGGTGAAACACTCCCACTTGCTTGCGTAAGACAATAATGGGCATGATAACGTGTAATCAATCATGTTATTATTTAGCAATTTTTGGAGGGAAATGTTACATAAAATCACCCTAACTAACCAAAGGATAATTTTAGATTTTGATACAACCCAATTTTTCTAAAACAATGGTCTGAACTAAGTTTAGAAGTAACTTGTGCACTACAAAGATGTATTAGGTGAAGAAAGAGTTGTCAAAATTGTGTTGTTACAAATTTTGTGCATATCAGGCAGATGAAGATAACATTAAGAATTTTCATGTGGTCCACTTCATGTTGAGAGAGTGAACATCCCTCGACCCCTTTCTCACAATGCTTTGGAGATGATGAAAACTCATGAGAACCTTAAACTAAATATGTTAAGATGGGGTTGATCATAAACCATTGCTTAGATGTTTAAAAAGCCTTATCCTGATGATACTTACGTGAGAGGTATTGTTATTTAACAAGGACAAGGAGTTGAACCTGATCTTAAGTTCTAATCATTTTACAAATATTCTCAAACTATTTGAATATACTCATACACTTCCAAATGGTTTATTGTCTTAAATAATGTAAGACTTCACAACTGTAGATGCAAGGCCTCAAGCCTCATACACTATCCAAAAATAAAACACCACTAGTAAGAGTAGGCTAGGAAATACACTTATTCTCCAAAACTACACTCATTGAAGAAAAAGCTAGATCGTTGAGTAGTTAGACAAGCCGCGCCTCCCTTCTCAATGGAAGTACTGTAATGCACCCAAGATGACGAGGCCCTGAACAATAAGGAGTTGGCGTAAGGGTGTCTCTGCGCTAAAGGTGTTGGGTTTGAACTCTTAGTGCTACCTTATGTGGGAGATAATAGTCACACTAATGAAATTATATGTACAAATGAGTATGAGTTTCTTAAGAAGTTACTTGAGCTAAGTTTCATGATGTATGCAATACGCGTGATGCTCTTTTGCTGATGTCACATTGTACAATTTCTTCAAGAGGTACTTCTAGATGTAGCTTTTGAAGGTGGCTTTCGGATAAAACCCTCTACCTGTGTGACAAAGAGAGCCTTTCTAAGTTGTACCTTATATATTTTGAGCATCTCGGACTTGAGCATGGAATTATGAAGGCATAAAATCTTAAAATAGAGGCCCCTCTAAAATTTGTGAAATTCTCTATGAATAGGTCTCATGAAAGGAGTGCATTGATCAATGTATTCACAAAAAAAGGGAGGTGAGGGGCTGCACATAGGTTACACTTGAGGATGTACGGCCATAGATACATATACGTTTTGTCACAATAGTGGATTTAAGTACTTTTGAAAAACAATCTAATGTACTTGACACATTTTTAAAACTAGAGTATCAAGTTATTACAAAAGAGAAGTCATATGTTCTAATTTCATGCCAAGAAGTTTTTGCAATATGATAAGAATATGATGATGTTCTGTACGTGTGGAATATAATTTTACATAGAAGAATAACTTCATAGTTTATACATTTTTGGAATATTATGGGTTGTACTTGATTGGATACAATTTTCATGACATGGATTAAGTATGAAATTTATTTTAGTTTTTGGAATAAAAACGACGGATTGTTTTCAATTTTTGAAATGTTTACTAATAAAACTAGGGTCTTGGCCTTGACATGCTTCTCATAATAAAAAAAGAATGATTTAGATCAAACATCATTTAAGTAAAGTATATCACTAAAATCACGAGGGATGGGTTTTTCTGTTACATTTTTGTTTTGATTTTTAAGTTCTAAAACATATTACATCTGGTCGTTAAAGAAACTAATGTGAACAAAAAATTCTGTAACCTAGCGTTTTCATACTATCCTAGGAAGAATCTCATGGGTCCTTGGATATAAAGGTCAAATTAGAAAAAAAATTTACAGATATTAATTTTTTTTGGATTAAATTATCCACATTGACGAACAATAATTTTTTTCATAATGCTTGTGATTGATAGTGAAGTAGCATCATCTGTGATGAAAAACTTAAAATTACTTGTTTGGCAATGTATTGAAAGTATGATATTTTTTATCAAAGAAGTTGAGAAGATTTTGCCGCCTGAATGATGCAAATATGTGAACATTTGTTGAAAGAATTCATGTTTCCCTGAAGAGGATTCAAAAGAAAGTTTTGTTTGTTTCTTGTTTCTTTTGACTAGTGTGAAGGTAAATGGGGTGGTCATGCATATTACTCGGAAGAATTGCATACAACTACATTTGTGTAACAAATTGGTATGGGAAGCTCGGCCCATTGGGGAAAAATTCTATTGAATGAGGGTCCTCAACTTTGAATCCATCTTGTCTAATTGCCTTAAGGCTAGTAACCGTTTAAACCATGAGGAGAGGCCGATCCGTGCTACAATTCGTCCTTTTTTGCATCCTTCTTGTGTATACATCATCATTATGGAATCATTTGGATAATTTGATACAACCGATTTGGCCTAAAAAGTGAATGACGTGGACATTGATGGTGTAGCTTTTAGGTTACACCACTAGTGTCGGCTGTCTACAAGAGAGCGTATGGACGATCGACTATGGTTACGTAGTTCGGAGGTCAGGGCATTGAAAGCCTAGAATCCCAATCCGTTCTTTATCTTTAATTAAGACAATGGGGAGAAGTTTTAATGAGCTAATAGACATGATGGCGTTGCGAACGTGGATTCTTCCTTAAGAGCTATCGGGTTGTGCTGGTGGGGTCATTGTGTGGCGAAGGTGGTTGTCCACCTCGTGGGTGATGGGTCCAATTTTGCAATTTTGAAATTCCATTATATCCAGGTTAGCACAACCTAAACAGATATGAGTTATGGCGGTTTGGTTTTTGATGTATGGAGTTGGAAACAACTTGGTGAAGTGCCGCCAGCGTGTTGATCTAAGATTTATTGGTTGGCGTCCTACCGTTATTCCGGGTTCTCAACATGGAAGATCTGATTATTATTGTTTCCTACCTCACCTTGGTAAAATTCTCGAGATTGATGTCTGAATGAGGAAGCAAAGACACACTTTTATCATTCGGATGGTTCAGAACTTACAAAAGGCTGTAATCCTGTCTTACGGGTGTTAGGTTAGTTCAACCCAACTTAACACACGCGATGCTCAGGAAAGCCATTTGTTTTGTATTTAGTTCAAGTCAGCCCACGTGCGCGGCTGACTCATTCTTCCATCGCGTTTAAGTTGTAGTTCGAAGCAGAGAATAAGGGGTGAGGCTGGTTGCAGTCGAAATCGTGAGTTGGGGTGAAAATTCCAACTCGCGGCTGGTTGGTTCGGTGGGGTGGTTGAAGCATCGATAGCCGCACGTGAGAACACGTCTAAAACGCGTTTTAGGTGCGAAAGAAACGCAACTGGCCTTCTCGCGTGGCTCTTGTACTGTCAGAGATTCTTGTAAAACTTTCAAACAAATTTCGCCCGAGCTGTCCCAACTACGCATCTCAACCGAGCGAAGCGAGGAACCTACCTCGCAGCATCGAATTCCGTTGGAATCGTGGGTTGAGACCGCTCAACCCACGATTCCGACCGCAACCAGCCTCACCCAAGGTAGCAGGCTTGGAACTAACCCATCTCATCTCCCAAAC
>SZWC01014952.1:57209-71997 GCA_023375785.1 Penium margaritaceum
GAATGGTGAAGTGTATCTGGCGCGTGTTTCAAAATGTACACAGATTCACACTGAAGTCGACAACAGTTGTGAATTCTCTGAAATGTCTATTGTTACAATAAATTCTTGTATGCTTTATGACTCCCCTCATATACAACGCCTAGTACAGTGGCCTTATACATTCTACACTTATGGGGGGGGATCCCTTGAAATTTGTCGGATGCCGACCCCCCCCCCCCAATGTCGAAAGTGTATGGGGGGAGAGTACAAGGACGTGTATCGCGTGGACATTGCAAAACACACGTAATTGTACATTTTGCAACGTCCTCAAACAAGGTGCGATCCCACAACCCCCCATCGATCAAAAATATAGGAGGGTCGGGAATAGGGCAGTGAATTTTATGCTCATTTAGAACTTTGCACAAATTCACACATATGTCGATGACAGTTGTTTTTTCTCTGATATGTCTATTCTTTCTCTACATTTGTAGTTGCTGAATCAATAACCCCATATACACTGCACAGAAAACCACTTCTCACTTTTGGGTGGGCAGGAAGGATTCCTCGACGGTCGTCGGATCTTAATTGCATCGATCAAAGCAAACCTTAGACAAAAAGAGCAGAGGCCATCGATTGATTTGGATCGACGGCTTTGTGGAAATCCAATTGTTGCGATGTGGTGGTGGCAAAGGAGGGACGACATAATCGAGTCAAAATGCGCTCACGACAATTCCGGTACTTGTATTCTCGTCTATTGAGCTGTTTCAACCGCCAGATCGCTGCTTCAAACGGAAGATGTCTGCATTTCAATTGCATAAACTCGTACATACAATACGGCACCCAACATCATTTCTTGACTTTTCTGTCAAGCGGCAGTCAAGCTGACATTGGCATGAACTGGCCTGCGAGCGATAGTGAAGCTGTCGCTCGAGTGGCAGCCTACTCAAAGTTCAACGTTGTATGTGCCCGTATTCTGTGCCGGATCGAAATTGGGGAAAGGTTTCTCTTTCGTACATATATACTCCCAACCTAAATTTACAAAACTAGCCAATTATGCGTTATGTACAAACGTATAGCTTTTGCTTATGAACAGTAAAAGATATCTGAGGCTCTTTGTCAAAAAATCTGAAATCTTTGCTAGCACAACTTCAAAGAAGTTTCCTCCCAGTCTGTACACGTATCACATCGAGGTTCCTGCCCGGATCGACGCTATGAGGAAATCATGTCGTCATGTCAAGGAAGCTTCTTTATACCTTCCTTTGCGTGTGCACTTATCATGTACACATTTTGTAGAGTGTACGAATTGGGGGTGACTAACCATAAATGGAACAAAGGGTTCTGCTCAGCTCGCGGAACCTGCAACTGGCGGGGGTAGATAGCAACAAGCTCAAACCTCGGTGGATAGGCCCTTTTCTGGTTAAGGAGAAGCAAATGGTGGTTAGGTATGAGTTGGAGCTGCCGGATCACTACAAAATTTATCCCGTGTTCCATTCTTTCCTTGTCAAGGCCTACAAGGAGCCGAATGCGCAGTTCGTCCCATGTGGACAGGCTCTTTCTCCACTGGTCTTGGTGGAGGATGAGGAGGAGGACGTGGTGGAGAAAACTCTCAGGCACCGTTGGTGTGACAACGGGTAGAAGTACCTTGTGTAGTGGCTTGGCTGTGGGCAAGAGCACAGCTGCTGGATCCCCGGAACCGATTTTCATAGGAGCGGTGCTGTTAACGTGACTTTCTGAGTGTACCAGGAGCACACCGATGCGATGCATGCTCAAAGGGGGAGGGGGGGGGTGGTTACGGTAGCTGCAGGTTAAGGCGGTGATTACATCATCATTCTGAATTCATATGAGTTTTTTAGTTACGTAGTAACCTATTGTCTACGGTTCGTGGACCTGATTTTCGGACGTCCGCCAACCTGCGATTGTGATTCTTATTTTGTGCCTCTGTAGGATACAGGAAATAAACAAAGAATATTTGACAGGGTCCAATTTTTTGTACGTACCAACTCTGGTTCTCTCACAAACTCCGGACTGGTCGACAAGAAGAGCTCATTTGACTACTTCATTGTCCAGTCGTGAAATGAACTAGCGAGGAATCGACTTGTACACACTCCAGGATAGCTAAAACTACATATCCCGCTTCAGCTTACAGTCTGCCAAAATTAAAAAAAATGTAGAATCTACATGCTAAAGAAGGAGGAAGTTTTATTAAAATTGAGATACCAATGAATATGTAACACAAATTATTAGCTATGTTTTCATTACGATTGGTGGTCATAAACAAAGTCACGATAGATCATTCACACAAGATGGTCGGATCATATGTATATGAAGGAAACACTATAAAGATGAAAGTATTTGATACTTTTGATTCCAGTTATACACAGTTATAGATGGATGCGTGTAAATGTATCCAAACATGAACACGTGTATGGATACAATGAATGTGCTAAACGTAGTCCATGGAAAATATCCTAGTGGAAAAAAGATTAGAATACAATAGAATTTCACGTGTAATTAATTTAAAATGCTGATTTGGCACTAGTAAATACATAAGATCATTCTTGGAGAACATCACAATTGGAAATACCTTGAATATAAGACAAACTTGTGTCTAGACTACCACATTTTAATTTTCATCAGCATTCAATCTTTAACTTGTAAATGAAAATGTAGAAGTGTATTTACAAGTTTCTCTTTTCAAAGTACTTCCAAGTGTGATATTTTCCAAAACAAGATACCATATCCAATTTTGTTTTAAAATGAAACATTTAGATTAATTGTGCGTACAACTTTATTGTATTATAACCATTATGAACGAAAGACCAGGTACCTATCCTGTCAAAAATTTGGCTTGCCCGCACCTACTCATTTTGGAACGGCATGCCCAGACCACTTTGATTTTGGCATTGCATATCTAGCGTCCGAAAAAATAAGATGGCATACCCGAGTCCGGTGTTTTAGGAGTGGTATACCTTAAGGTGATAATTGTACATCGGTGTACCTATACACAAACCAGAGTATCATTGGCCCTCAGCCAAAGGCAACCCTGCTACGGTATACTAACAACAAGTACGTGTCAGTCTGTCATACTCGTACAAAAATACAATCACCCCCTTCAAAATGATTGGAGTTCTGCAATCACTGCGCTGGTTGTATGCTCCATATTGATGAAGTCGGTGCAGAAATCGGCAGTCCGTACGAGGAATTGAAAATTCTACTGTGGTATTACCAGATTCGAATGTACTTGGAATTCTCCTCAACAACTGCCATATACTTTTCTGGCATCCACGGCCTTGGGGTGTAAAGTGGCTGGATTATTCATAATGTGTAGGCATGCGCAAGAGGCATGGCATGCCCTTTTTCAACTCCTAGGGAGATGGAAAGATATGCACTGCACAGTGTTGCACAGGCACACATGGCAGGAATACCTAATCCTGCCTAGCTTACATGCATCCATGGTTGGAGAGCAACATCTACTACATCATCTCCAACATGCGCGAGGATCTCTGAGTCTACATCAACTTGTAAAGCAGAATCGACGGTGTAGGGGGATAGCGTCTCAAGGAAGCCACCGATGAAGAAACTTCACCATGAAGCATGATGAAGGTTCCTTCATTAGGAAGCTTCCCCAAAGTTGACTCTAGAATCGAGTAACATCGTAGAGCTGGAGGAAGCTTCCTCTACAAGGAAGCTTCATACCTGCAAAAACAAGATGTAATTGTTTCCACCACAAATGAGGAAGCTTCTCGTCAAAGGCGGTCAACTTGCTAGGACTGCATGTACACAAGGCGGCGGCCCTCGCATCCGTAAAACAACTCTCTCAGACACAGCAGCCTCAGTACTTCAAGAGCTTCAGCCTTCAGCTTCTCAGTCATCATTTGAACCTTGACTACTAGAGTGCCTATCGGAGCGTCCAAGTCAAGAATCTGCTGGAGTTCGCTCTGAAGAACCCTGTAAGACAGGCACTTTCATGCCAGCCTCGGAGGAGGACGCCTGACTGCCTGGAGGCCAGACTACCCTGAAGACGGTGGTAGTGCCAAGACTCCTTGCGTCAATAGCCTTGAAGGCCTAGCAAGGATTTGTCCCTTCTCGGATGTCAGGCAGCTTTGTGCTTTGTACATAGCTGTGTTCAGTACTTTGTTCTTGTTACTATCAATGAAACTTGTACTTTGTTCTTGTTACTATCAATGAAAAGATTCATTTCTCAGCTGTGTTCCTTTTCTTTCATAGCCTCAACATAGTACATGCTTTTTTGGTTAGCACCAAGATCTCTATACAGGCAATGAGGAACCTAGACCTTTTTGCCACATACCAAACCACTTCCATTGTACAAAATCTGACAAAAATGATAGTAAAATCGTACACTACAAACATTAAAACAACATCATTACATAGTTATGTATGATAGAAATCAATGACGCTAGTCCAAGACCACAACCTGTGCAATTATTTTGTAAAGATGATGTCACAATTCCTAAATAAAATGTACATGATGTAAATAATGCAAACCAAAATAAACATTATACACGTCATACCCATTGTTACAAAAGAGGAGCGGCATGCCCGTATGTCATTGCTCATTTCTGACATCCGGATACGCTGTGAGAAAACAAAATACTCGTGGGTATCCTGATCCTTTTCTTTAGTGCGAGGTATGCCGTGCGAAGGTTTCAACCCGTGGGCACGCCATCTTAATGGTGCACATGGTTCGGGTATCCGAGGTAGTTTACAGTAATCATTTTCCCAAATGGAAATCTTCCATGGAGTACGTTCCGCATATTCATTATATCCATATATGTGTTCATGTTTGTATACATTTACGTGCATCCATCTATGACTTTTTGTAAGTATCACTGGAATGAAAAGTATCAAATACATTCATTTCATGTAGTGTTTCCTTCATATGTCTATGATTTGACCACCTTGTGTGAATGATCCATTGTGACTTTGTCTATGACCACCAATTGTAATTTAAATACAGCTAATACTTCTTGTAAAGTTAAACTTAAAGCTAAAATTCGAATTCAGGTATTTTTACGTTGTTCTTTTATTTCCTACATTTTTATTCACAAGTTCTTTATGTTCCCCTTGCAACCAAAACTACGTAGGTTACTCCGCAAACCTGTGTACCTCAGTGCAACACTGGAACCTTGTTTGATACTCACATTGAATTCTAGGTGAAAAACTGTATGAATTTGATCCAAGAATTGGGTCATTTGGTACATAGAAGAGAAACATACAGCCGAATAAAACTGGGAGGTGCACCTCCATTAAACAGGAGACGAACCAATTTGACACCGAGCACCGTTGAGCCACATTCTTGCCCATTGCAGCAAAACTTCCCTTAGATGAACTCTTATCCAATAAGGCAAGGTTCATTGGAGTCCATGGGCGGTTTGGGATAGCGGCTGGAGGTACATTCAGAGGCAAGGGTGCTTTGGGTGGCAGTACCCCTGTGCTGGCGTTGCTGCCACTGGCAGTCACGTGTGGAGCACTTAAATGGCCATAACTCAGCCATTCCTTCAGGGATTGAGGTGTACTTTGGTGCGTTGGAAAGCTCGCAATGCGTACTACATGATGCATATGTTTTTTTCATGGTTGTACCTCAATAGAAGGCTTCAGAGCACAGAGGGGCTCTCGGCTGGCTCAAATGGACTGATGCATAAGGAAGCCTAGGGGTTATACTAGGCATGTCAAAGATTATGTACATTTCCTTGTACTGAGCTATCAATTTTAAGGATTCACTCCTTACCCAAATCTCCTTGTACTCCAAGCATTGCATTACACACGTCCATTTGATCCTACAAGTGTTTTGTAGTGCAAATGCCGCTGGGAGAGTCGCACGGCAAGAACCTCGGTCACTCGTAGTGGTCTTGCTAGTAGGAGAGGGCCATATGGCATTTCAAGGGTTGGCCCACACACCAAGGGTGGAGGGTTGGAAGGTTTACCCCAAGGGCTCGGCGTTTGACTGTCACGTCTGGCACCGCTAAGTTCACACGTACCAGCATTAGTGACAGAGATGGCCGCTTCACAAGCCGTTTTGGCATCAACTAATGACGCGTTGCGGTCGGATCTAGATATCAATGGCGTTCTATCCCCAAACCGATGGGCAAAAGAGAGTGGACCAACCAGATGCTCCGATAGCTCTTCCACACTTTATGCGTGCCGCACTACACCCATTGAGCAGCCAAACTGTCAACCACCAAAATTGCATATAAATCTGCCATGTCCACCACAACGGGTAAAACACCGTTCGAAGTGGTCCACGACAAACTTCCCACCATACTGGCAGGATTACAATATCAAAGCAAAAATCCTGTAGCCGACATCTACCACAAGAATTTCTCAAGCATCAAGGAGGAAACATGGAAGACCCTTGCGAAGACACAAGAAGTTATGGAGCGAGAGGCCGAGCGACATCGTAGCTATGATGCATTCAGTGCTGGTGTTTGAGTCCTCCTTAGCTCATCAAACATCGAACTCCAAGGACAGGACTTTGTAATGCTCAACCCTTGCTGGTTCAGACCGTTTGAGATTGAGCAAATGCAAATCCCTGTCATCGCTCGACTTTGCCTGCGAAATAGCGTGGCAATCCACACGGTCCTCGACATCAGCAAGCTCAAGCAGTGCCGGACCCTAGCACAACCTTCCCTGGAAGAGACGTCAAGCCACTAGCTCCTGTACAGGTTGAGGAGTATACAGAGTATGTGATTGGAGACATCCTTGGACATCAAAGCCCAAGAAAAAGAATTGAGTATGTGGTCAAGTGGCACGGCTAAAACACCGTGCAGAACAGCAAAGAGCCCTATAATAACCCCCTAGGATTCGATCATTTGATCGACGGCTGCTTTTGTCATCAGTGGCCTACGTCTGTTAACGTGCCGGGACGCCGCGCAGAAAGGGGGGGTTGTTACGTTGTTATCGCATTAAAATCCCTAAACTCCAAGTGTCAGCATTTTTGTCGTTATATCTGTACCCCACTACGCGATGACCTTGCAATTTCTGGCCCAGTCAGCCGAGGGAATTTTGGACATCTGTCTTGACCTCCAATATTCCGTTCACAAAGGTTTTGACAACTTTGACCACTTTCTAGAATGGACCACACAAGTGTTATGAACCATATCGATGTTTGGATATTGTTTGATCAATTTCTTGACGACGTTGGACTTTATAAAATAGTGAGAAAATCCATGGAGATGTCATTCCATTGTTTGTTGGAATGGGGAGCAACTGTAGAAGTCTGGGAGGCCCTGTGGGACGAGATTTTTGTCGTTGACACGTGTCGCATGATTTGCAGAAGTTGGCCACGTCGGATTCCATCTTGTCCCACCACTAGTGTTTTGTCAACTTCTTCAGTGTCTTTTCTTCTCCAAAATGTCCACCTACACAAGCTTTGTGGCATTCTTCAAACAACATGTAGCAGAGTTCATCGTTCCGAGGAACGCCCACCTGGCGAGTAAATTGTCGCCGCCAAGAGAGTGTGTCATACTAGAATTTTGCCTTGTCGTATCTGCCATGCTGGTTGTAGGCTTGTGTGAGCAATTGCTTGAGATAAAGATCTCGTTGTAGCTGTAGCATTGCTCCCTCAGCCATCAGATCTTGTCGGCTGTTGAGCGTGTCTCCCGGATTGGTTTTGCCTGGCCGGTACTCTATATCATAATCGAACTCGATTTCAGGAACTCCATCCATCGGGTTTGACATCAACTAAGTTTTGGCTGCGTCTTCAAATGCTTAAACGCGTGGTGGTCGGTGCGCACGATGCATGGTCAGAATTCTAGATAACATCGCCATGTCTTACATGCATGTACGACTGCCAGCATCTCCTTCTCATGTACGATTTAGTTGAGCTCCGGTCCTTGTAGTTTTCTGGACATGTACACGACTGGTTGCTCTCCGTTGCAATGGTCTTGCAAGAGGACTGCACCGATGGCTTCATCTCATGTGTCCGTAGCCAAGACGTAGTCAACCATTGGATCAGCTAATCGTAGGGCTGGCGCTGAGTTCAAAGAGTTTCGCAAAGCTGTGAACGCTTCTTGTTTTTTATTTGGCCATCGCCACTCATTTTCTTTTTGAGTGAGGTCGGAGAGAGGCGCTGGAACTCGTAATCCCGTACGAAATGCAGGTAGTGATTTCACAAGCCGAGAAAAACTTGAACGTCTCAAACGTTCGTCGTTGTNATCGAACGGGAACCAAAGTTGCACTTTGAGAGTTTTCCAAAAAAAATCTCTCTTCGTAAAATGATGAGAACTTTTCAAAGATGTCCATCGTGCTCCTCCAGGGTGCGACTGTACACCATGATGTTGTCAAGGTATACCGCAACAAAATCACCGAGGTACAGGCAGAGAATGTTGTTCATTGCCGCCATGAACGTTGCCGGGGCATTTACAAGTCCGAACGGCATTAACGTGAACTTGAAATGCCCGTAGTGAGTTCCAAACGCAGTCTTCTCAATGTCGGCGTCTGCCACGTGAATCTGGTGATAACCGCTAAATAGGTCAATTTTGGTGGGAATTCGAGCCTCTTGGAGTTTGTCAAAAAGTTTGTCGGCTCAGGGAAGTGGTCATCGGTTCTTGATGGTAGCATCATTCAACACCCGATAGTCCACATACATCCACATTTCACCTGTTTTCTTTTTCGCAAACAATACAAGTGCGGCGTATGGTGACGTAGATGGCCGGATGAACCCCTGACCAAACATCTCGTCGAGATGCTTCTTCAGCTCGGTCAGTTTGTGATTGCTCATCCGATAGGCTCCTCAAACTATGGTTCGGCTGCCTAGTTTCAGTTCGATACGATGGTCCATGTCCCGTTCAGGTGCTCAGGTTTTGGGGAGTTCGTCGGAGAAGACGTCCGAAAACTCTTGGATGAGTGGTGCAAACTCTTTGGGTACCATTGCAAACTTGGTTGATGCGGCCGATGAAGTTGATGAGGCCGATGAGGCTAATGAGTCAGGTGCTACCACTTTTGCTTCCTCCATTGGCTCGAGATGCATGAATCACGCACAATCTCCTCCTCGTGTGCACTATCTCACCACGTTGATTGGTATCAACTACACAGGTTATCGCCTTTCAGCTATCGCGGCTTCCTCTGGTATTTCCACCTCTTTTATTGCCACTGTCATCTTCCGTCCCACGCATGGAAGTTGTAACTTGGCACTGTCGATTTCCAAGTAGACGTCGCCACTGTTCCATTCAACCCGCGGATTGTGTCGGTATAGGAAACATCGTTCGAGAATGATTTTGTGCTCACTCATCATAGAGGACCTCCGGACAATTACATCCCATAGATTTGCCACGTGTAGTCATCATGGTTCTTGGAGTCTCCGTATTTGTAGTCTTTTGTCAACGGTTTTTCCTTCAAACACCCCTGGTTCAGTCTGCAAACCCAGCTTGCGAACCATGTCATTGCTTACGAAACTATGAGAAGCTCTTCCATCCAATAGTGTTGGTACCGTTCTGTGACTTTTGCATCCTCGAGGATGTACTCTCAACAGTATCGCCAGTTGGTTACCCTCGTATCCCTCGTCAAACTTTGCAATCTCAGAAATCCTCTATGGCATTGTAAGCAATTCATATGGGCGATCGTTTGGCACAGATCGATCCTCACAAACAAGAGTACGCCTTTCACTCTTGTCCTTTACCATTTCCTGACTCGTTTTTCTTCGACTCCCCCCCCCCCCACCCTTTTGGCCTGCTGCTTTCTTCGACAGTTGCGAGCGATGTACCCAACTTTTCCGTGGTTGTAGCAAGTGCGCGTATCTCTCTGGTCGACGGCGTCTACTTCCATCAAAGTCGAGGAGTTCCCCAACTGGCTCATTGGGAGGTCGCCAACCGTAGGATTCCTGAATCCGAGTGTTGTAGTCGGCTCTGTCAATGCTTTCTGTTGCTATGATCATTTGTAATAAGTGGTTTTGAATGCCACAGATGGCAATCGCTCATCGGATGTCTCACTTGCGACCGTTGTTGTAGTGAAAACAGCACTAATGAGGGGAGATGTATGCACCACTGATGATTTCGCGTGATCTTCGCCTATACTCTGCCATAGTGGACTTCTAATGAAGACGCTGGAGCTTGTACCAAGCGTCAGACTTCTTGTTTAGTCCTCCAAATCGTGCAAGCATTGCACGCGATAATTTGTTCCAGTCCGTTGGTGGCGTCAGCGAGTCTTGCCATTGCGAGTTGATCTGCTCCAAGGGTAGAACACATGCGGTCAGCAACATGAGACGGGCACCGTTGGCCGTCGATGAGGCCCCACCGGTCTCTTGCTGTCATTGGATCGTCTTCATATCAGACCACCAACTTATTGCTGTGCCACAAAAAAGCGCGGCGAAAAGGTCAATCTTCTTCTGATCATCATTGACCCCAGCAGCGGTGAAGTAAACCTCGAGACTCATCAGCCACATGTGAACCGTTGGTCTCTTTGAATTTGCAGGATCGAACAGTTCGGGAGGGGCCGGGCGAATCCTAGGTTCGTTCGAGAGTTGGGCATTTCTCTCAACGAGAACCGCCTCTCATGAACTTGCGTTGGTAGAGCCTCCATCCCGACATTGAATTGTTGGAGCACATGGCTATTGATCCCCTCAAGCGTGGAGATACGGTACGGCAGTTCCTCGTTGATCCGCATTTGTCATCCAATGCCACTTGTCGTTCCTTCTGTTGTCGTCGAGGCTGTCGGTAGGGGCGGTTGGTTTACTGTTGTTGGATCCATGACGGGATTGGTCGTAAAAAACCATAAGGGTTGATACAGCTTCTGCTTAGCTTGCCACAATAGCGTTCGCTGCCACTTCAGGGTTCACGTGCATATGCACGTTCTGCTCCTCCATTGCCGAAATCGTCGCCGAAGGCCCATTGTTGGTCGTCGGATGTGCTTGCTCGCTTCACGTTGCATTTGCGAAGTCTGCAAAGTCTTGACATGCGAGATGCGCTGACGACTTGTGCAAGGTAGCCCTCTGGATGAATAAAGTAGTCGAATGCCTCTCCAGCACAACTACGCTCGGATACTAATTCTTATGCCAAACGGAGCATAGGTTGGTGGACAGGTAGAAGTTGCGTGGCAGAACACAATTGAAATTTTGGGACACTTGAGCAATGTGTTATTAGTCGTAAGTGTACTTTGATGACAAATTTCGAAATGATTGAATGTATGTGTACAATTGTCGAGTTACGAATGAGGTATAGTTAGGGTTAGTGGGTCGATCGTCTAGCGACGTGCGTGGGGTCACGTCGCAAGTGTTCGGATTCAAGAAGCTCTGCCAAGAAGTTCTGGGGCTTTGAGGATCAACGGCAAAGATGCAAGATGCATCTTTATAAATTGAGATACTGTACTAGCCCTTCCATTCCAAAAAAAAAAAATCCCTTCGGCCTTCCAGTCGCATGGACGAATCACCTTGGAAATTACAACAAGAGAATGTTGCACGCAAAGCGTGCACAGGGTTACGAAGTAAAGAGTTTTGCAGCGTTAAGCAAGCGATGTTTACCTTATGAAACAGAGATAAGGGTTTGCCAAAGGGGATTTGCCTTCTTAACAAAATGTACGCATCTTTGAAAACGTCTTAAAGCGAAGTCATTAGTCTGGTCTCCGAACCACAAATCAACCCACTACACACAAAGGGAATTGCGTCATGAATAAAGCCAACATTCCTTGCTATGTTCTTGAAAAAGAATGACAAGTAGTTTATATTATACACTTTTAAACATAAAATGTATGAATAAGAATCTTTACTAACACTATTCTTTGTAGTGTTTTATCTAATATGGTTTACCCATATGCACGTGTATGCGTATATGAATTACTACGTGTATTTTTTAATGTACGTAAACATTTCTACTTATGTTTCTATGGTAATCTAATCTCTCAATCCTATTCGTATCCATATCTGGATATCTATTTGTGAATTTATACGTGTCAACATCTGTGCCTATGTTTGCGCTTATATGTACATCCATATACATACATGCTTTAAGAAACATATATCTAAACTTGCACTCATGACTATTTCTGGTCTCTAAGTCTATCAATATCTCTATATGTATCTCAATTTACATCTTTAAGTGTACTTTTGTTTCTATGTCTATGTGTATCTACGTCTATGTATGTGTTTACATCCATGTCCTTCAATATATTTGTATCTCTAATTCTATCTGCATTTGTATGTATATTCATGTTTGTGTAGGTGTATCTAACAATTCATTTCTATCTACATTTACATAGGCATATGTATCTTTGTAGGTATTTGTGTTTCTTTCTCCTTTTGCATCTACATATGTAGATAGACGTGCATTGTGTGCAAATGTGTCTTTGAATAATTGTTGATTAAGTATATATTTTACATTTATGTGTTCCTTGATTTGCATCAATATCAATATCTACATATGTATTTGTAGGAAAACTCATAATTGTCTTTACTAATCTTTTCATCGAGTTCTGTATGCCTACTGACATATTGTTATACATGGTTGTACCTTTATGTATATGTGGAAACTTGTGCTTGTGTTCTATATTTGTCTTTGTCTTGTGTTTGTGGGGGATAATTGGGTGAATAAGAGGTCTTCGTTATGAAGTTTCAGATCAAACATCTTCCACTTGAGCGCTTAGGGGGGGTTTCTTTCTTGTCCCTAGTTTTGGCCTAACATGGTTTTGTTCAACCCCCTTTCTATGGTCAATTGTAGTCTTTCCTCGTTTTATAAATAATTTTAACGTTTCATTATTTTTAGGTGATTTTAGAATTTTCTTCTCCAAGCTAAGTGTGCAAGTTAAAGCCTTGAAACTTCATATGTCAATGTAAATAGGATCATTGTGGAAATTTAAAATTACAGTTCGATATTGACCAATCACGCACATGCTCTAAAACTGATGAATGTTGCAAGAGGACCCTCAAATACGGCTTTAGGTGATTACTGTCGAGTGGTCGGACACCAATTGAAGACCAAAGGCTTGGAATGTCTCCTCCGAGGCCCCGAAGATGTGGTGCCTGGTAGGTGACGTGTAAATTTGAAAACAAATTCCTCATTTTTACAGGTCAATAGATTGAGGGAAAGTTTTTGTAATTTCTAAACCAATTGGCAAGTACATGAGGGTAGATGGAGTACTGGATATACAAGAGAATAATCATGAAGCTGGGGATAGATCTGTAGTCATTGTAGAAATGGGAATGCATTGTCTAAGCTCGCATGTTGAGGACGTTTTGTTCCGTCGCGCTGGATGATGCATCAGAGCTGAGCAGATAATAGTCAGTCGGAAATGAAAAACTTTGGGTGAGAACGACAAATGCTGGTTTACGAGTCGCTAGGTTCCTGGTGCTCAGGTGTTCTAAATCGTTTTTAACTTTTGTAAGCTTTTCAACCTTTTTTCATTGGGTTTGGATTGTAACGCACGTGGATGACCATGCTCCCCGCGTCTTGCATCAGCGGGAACATCGACGCTGTCTGCGTCGGCGCGTTGTGCGACGGGCGGAGAGTCCGGATGCGGTTTGGACATCACGGGGGTCGGCGGGGGAGGGAGACTTACCCACGCAAAACTAGACATTTGTCGCATTCATCTAAACTCCGTTTGCCTATTACATCGAGGCAGTAACGCCATCAACAAGCAGGTGGAATGGGGACACTGTCAACAGCAGCAACAAAGAAGCAACACCAAAAGTCAGGAACTATCATCAACAATGAGAATAAATCCTGTGCGTGCTACACATGCAATGTGTGTGTATGCATACGTACGTGCGTACGTGCGTGCGTGTGTCCATGCATGCGTGCGTGTGTGAGTGCGTGCATGCGTGCGTGCAAGCATGTGTGCGTGCGTGCGTGAGTGCGTGCGTGCATGCGTGCGTGCGTGCGTGCGTGCGTGTTTGCGTGCGAGCGGGCGGGCGTGCGTGGAGGTGGAGGTGGAGGTGGAGGCAGAGGCAGAGGTGAATTTGGACACAGAGGCAGAGGTGGAGGCCGACGTAGGGGTGGAAGTGGAGGTGGAAGTGGAGGAGGAGGAGGAGGTGGAGGTGGAGGCGGAGGCGGAGGCGGAGGCGAGGGTGGAGGCAGAGGCGGAGGCGGAGGCGGAGACGGAGGTTGAGGCGAAGGTTGAGATGGAGGCGGTGGCGGAGGTGGAGGTGGAGTTGGAGGTGGAGGTGGACGTGGAGGTGAAGGTGGACGTGGGGGTGGAGTTGCAGGTAGAGGTGGACGTGGAGGTGGAGGTTGACGTGGTGGAGTTGGAGGTGGTGGAAGCGGTGGAGGAGGTGGAGGACTTGTAGGCCATGGAGGTGGAGGAGGAGGAGAAGGAGGAGGTGGTAGTCCACATCCTCCGCTATTGCACCTGCTATTGCTGTGGTTGCAGCTGCTCTTGGTGTGGTTGCAACTGCTACTGCTGCTGCTGCTGCTGCTGCTGCTGCTGCTGCCACCGCTGCTCCTATTTGTGCTGCTGCTGCTGCCGCAACTGGTGCTTCACACCTTCTGTCTATGTGTCTACCTGTCTTTCCGCCAGTCCGTCCATTTGTCCGTCCGTTTATCCGCCAATCCATCCTTCTGTCTGTCCATCCCTCCGTCAGTCCGACTTTCCGTCCGTCAGTCCGTCCTTCCGTCCTTCCGTCCGTCCGTCCAACCGACCATCCGTCCATCCCTCCATCCATCCTTCTGTCCGTCCATCCATCCTTCCATCCATCCGTCCATCCGCCCGTCCGTCCATCCGTCCGTACGTCCGTCTGTCTGTCCGTCCAGTCAGTCAGTCAGTCAGTCAAGCAGTCAGTCAGTCAGTCAGTCAGTCGGTCGGTCGGTCGGTCGGTCGGTCGGTCGGTCGGTCGGTCGGTCGGTCGGTCGGTCGGTCGGTCGGTCGG
>SZWC01014953.1:0-11207 GCA_023375785.1 Penium margaritaceum
GGGGGGGGGGGGGGGGGGGGGGGGGGGGGGGGGGGGGGGGTGGGAACAGGGAAGATAGGACTGGAGGCGTGAGCAGCAGGGTAATGAAGAGGGGCAGGAGGAAGGCAGTTGAGAGAAAGGAACGGGAGGTGGCGGTAGATAGGATGGAAGCGACAGACCACTACGTTGAGTGCACGCCTGTGCGTCCAGGAATGTACGCAGATTGTTCTGTGCAATTGCTGAAAAAGGACGCTGCTACTGCTACCGCCGCCGCTGCGGCCGCGGCTGCTGCAGTAGTTGCTCTGGCTGCTTCGGATGCTTCTGCAGCGGCCCATGGCTGCTCCGACTGTGAGCGCTCCGCGTGACACTGAACGATGGATTGGTTTGTTAGAAGTTTTGGCGTTTAGAGTTGGACGGAACGAATTCATGGACATTGCTTGCCGTTTTCTCACATCAATTGAAGAACAAGTCTACAACGGAAGACAGCGACCGTGTAACAACGTTGTCCGGTTTCCCTAATCCTCTGCGAACAGATCCTTCGGCTACGGATACAGGAAAGTCCGACTCAACGAGAAGCCGACCGCATGTGCTGTCGGTGGACGAGAATGGGTTCGTGGCGGGGTTCATGGTTCGTGGCGCGGACGGGCGGTACAAGTTGTCCATTTGCGGTTCAAGAACAGTCTCACGCGACGGCCTTCATCCATGCGACGCCATCCGTACAAGCGCTGTCTGCAAGCGCCACAGCGAAGACACAAATGGTGCGAGCTTACAGGCGCAAACCGACAAAGGTGCGAGCTAACTTCTCGCGACGTAAATGGTGCGAGCGAATTCTCGCTCCGGCGCGGAGGGTAGGAACGCACCAATAGAGACTTTCAGAGGGAAACTAACGACCGGGCAGGAACGTGCGAAGTTTCGCATGAAAAGACAAACGTCCACCTGTCTCGAAAGCGTGAACAACGTGCAACAATATCCAGGAGAAAAGAACAGCGAAGATCACAAAAACAAAGATGCGAAAGGAGTTGAACCGGAATAGAGGAATGTATTTTTTAATCCTTGGAGCTAGGACAATCTGCAAGTACACCCCGATGATAAATGTACAGACATGCCCCTGACGCTTTCGTATGATGAGAATAAATCGTTATTCACTCTAGATGAATTATGGAAGAAATAAATGGAATATTATTAAGTGATAAACTATAATTTTATTATTCCCTTCCTGACATTTCTATGCTTTTTAAGGGTTTAAGAGGTTCCCCTACAACAAACTAAGGCTTGTCAATCATAGGTTCATTTTCATCTGTAAATTTCTAATATTTTTTTCATGTATTACACGTAAAAAAATTATCCGCCATTACATCAATGTCGATTTCCATGTGTTCATTAAAGTATGACCTTTTCTTCATGTTCATTTCATGTTAGAGGAAGGAAAACATCAAGTATAACCATAGAATCTGACAAGTGTCACATGAGAAGCACAAATCAACCTGGAGTCACACTGCATGATCATTGCCCTGACGTGAACTATCCTCAAAGTTCTGGAAGAAGTCAGGGTGAAGAGCTGTCCTAGACTACAAGGGGGGTGTTTGCGCCCGCGAGCTCTCCACACCTCTCAAGTCTTCTGCAACTGGATCAAAGGTACCTGGGCATGTCCTACGATTGTGACCACGCTGCTTGCAAAGGCTACACTTGATTTGAGACGATGTTGATGCAAGGGGTTGGGCCTCCCTCCTCTTGTGCCTTGGTCGTCCTCCCGTCCTTTTCACTTTTGGTGCAAAACACCTTGTTTCAGAGATGACAAGGTCATGGAGAGTAATAGGAGGTAAGACTCCATTGTAGCACTCTCTCCATGCCTTCATGGAGTAAGCTGGGTGCATGAAGTCTGTGAGCTGTAGGCCAAGCCCACTCCTCAAGATGATGCTAGTAGCATGCACACATGGGAATTGCTGGTCTTGGAACTCAAGGCACTCACAAGAGCCTGTCTCAAGGTCCACAACCACCTCTCTTCGATCGTTACAATACACTTTACCTTTGAGAGGTGTTGACAGTCGAGGCTGGTATGATTCGGCAAGGCGTGCATGTCAGAAGAATGCAGTAACGACAACGGTAGTAGCAGAAGCAAGCAGAAGCATTGGGACATGCAGATGTACGTCAGCAGAGTGACGTAGGCAAGAGCGGTTCGAGGAGTTCGTCGCGGGGGCTGATAGAGGCTGAGACGCAAGGTAGCCGAGGTAGACAAGTTGACGTGAGAGAGAGTGCTTGGCGAGAGGAGTCATGGTTGGCGGAGTGTGAGAGCTGAGCGGAGGAGCGAGAGTGACGAAGCGAAGCGTTGAGAGTTGGCGAGGGTAGGAAATGCGAGGAATGAGCAGAGCGAAGACACGGCGGCAAAGCCGCGGAACCAAGGGGGGAACAGGATGGGCAGAACTGTTCTGGTTAAACTAGGAGGGAATGAACATCCTCCTTGTATCACAGCAAAACAGGACAAATCTCATGCAACAGCTTCTTGTGCACTAGCCGGACGTGCTTGCGGCCGGGCCGCTTATTAAGGGATTCCTCGGTAGGATGGCCGTTAATAGGTCGAGGACCGTTAACGGCTAGTCAGTGGTGATGACCGAGTTGGTTCCAAGCTGGAGCTGAACCGTTATTGAGAGTGTTAATCTCGGGTGTGTCATGCTCTGTCAGATTCATATTCCGACACCCCCCTTGAATCTGACAGATAATCTGTGTGAGTAGGTCCGTTTCATGGTAATGGAGCGTCCCAGACCCCGAGAGGAAAGGAAGTGTGACCACATGTCTCCGAGGTTCCCCGGATGTGCGTCAACAAGTGTATGGTAGGTTCTGTGCATGACTGTTTTCAGTTCTCTGTGTACTTGTTGATTTACCTCAGTGTACGACTCAGTCCGTTGTTCTGGTGGCCCAATGTAGAGCTGGTCACCAAACAGACAATCTGTTACACCGTAGTGTAGGAGAAGAACTGGGTAGAGGAACATGTACACCTGTTCGACTCATTCCTGTGTTTGTGCCCATCCTTCATATCGTCCAAAGGCGGGCAGAGGGTCAAGTACTTCTGCCATTGTAGGCAGAATTGTCATGCTGGTACAGACGCCCTTGAGCCAGTGACGCCACCACCCTTGAAGAAGTATCCTGAGCCAAAGCATCGGGGTAGTGTGAGCTGTTCTGAAGTGATGGTGATTGGAGGGATGCACAAGGGGTCGAAGTTGGTCACATGCTGCTTCGAAGCAGCATGTGACCAACTTCGTTGGATGTTCGTGGAGTAGTCGTCCATTGCTGGGATTTGTCTGTCAGTGTTGTACTAGACAGATCCTTGGAGCAGGTTGACGAGTGAATGTTCATGAGCTGACCATCCAGCAGCGTATGTCAGGACAGAGGCAGACCATGTGTGTATGTTGGAACCATCTTCGGCGAGTATGTCATTTTGGGGAAGAAGTGGAGTAGCCATGACGGTGGTTGGTGTGGAGATTCGTTGAAATTTTCAGCGTGGACACAAATTGTTGCAGAATCAGGCAATACGACCGGGCAGATGCTTGTGCTGAGCTGGAGGCGATGCAATGAGGAGGAGGCGAGTCGCGTGCGCTGATGAGGTTTCGGCGTGGGCGCGGGTTGTCGCAGAATGGGCGATGCAACCGAGCGGGACCTTGTGCCGTTGCAGATGCTGATGATTGCTGATGAGTTTGAGGCTGATGTTGATAGAGTGGGCGTAGGGGCGAACCGCGTGCACTGATGGAAGTTTCGGCGTGGGCGCGGGTCGTCGCGACTCGAGCGATGCAACCGAGCGGATCCTTGTGCCGAGCTGAAGACGATTTGCAGAAGTAGAGGAAGCGATTGATGGATGAGTGGGCGTAGGGGCGAAACCACGTGCGCTGATGGAAGTTACGGCGTGGGTGCGGGTCGTCGCGACTCGAGCGATGCGACCGAGCGGAACCTTGTGCCGGGCTGAAGTTGATGCTGAAGCGAAGAAAGCAATTGATGGATGAGTGGGTGCATGGGCAAAACCACGTGCGCTGCGAAGTTACGGCGTGGGCGCAGGTCGTCGCGGAAAGGGCGATGCGACCGGGCGGATCCTTGTGCCGGGCTGATAATGGAAGCTGAAGAAACGATTGATTGATGAGTGGGCACAGGGGCGAAACCACGTGCACTGAAGGAAGTTTTGGCGTGGACGCAAGCCGTCGCGGAAGAAGGCGATGCGGCCGGGCGGATCCTTGTGCCGAGATGGAAGAGATTGCGGAAGGGGAGGAAGCGATTGATTTGATGAGTGGGCGCAGGTGCGGGACCACATGCGCGATAGAGCGATGCTGATGATGTTGATGCTGATGATGGATGGAGGGGCGACGCGGAAGATGCTGATGATGATGAGAAGACAAATGCAGTGAAGGCGCGGATGATGCTGATGGCGAGGAGACGGTGATGAGGGAGGAATAGGCGACTGATGAGATTGAGAGGACTGGAGTGAGGAGGAGGAGGAACGATGGAGGTGAGTGGAGTCGACGGCCGGAGGCTGGAGGAGACAGCGACGCGAGTGGAGGGAGCCGAGTTGAGACGTGGTGCGGCAGGTGGAAGCGATGCGGTAGAGAGGCAGAGCGATGCAACTTCTTCTTTTCAGCGTTCAGGAGAGTGACGGCTTGTTCCCCAGTTGGCTCAGAAGTGGGAGCAGGAAGACTGGTGGTGTCCGATATCCTGTCAGCTGAAAAGATTGGTTGCAGTAGGGTGAGTCAGATAGCGGGCAGGGACACTAAACTGCTGATGCCAGGAGAGTGACGGCTTGTTCCCTAGTTGGCTCGGAAATGGGAGCAGGAAGACTGGTGGTGTCCGATATCCTGACAGCGGCAGTTTTGGCTGCAGCTGCTGACGAGGTGAGGAGGCGATGCGAGAAGGCGAATCGAGACAACGGATGCAGGAAAGATGAAGATGGTGGCAACAAGGGAGCAGATGAAGCTGTTGAGGCAGGATGAAAGGGAGGAGATGTCAGTGGAGGCAGATGCGAGACGGTGACGGTGGATAGGAGGCGGCAGGAAGCTTCTTGGTAGTTGACGGCAGGCGGCGGCTCAAGAGTTGCTTGCGCCTGATGTGAGCGACTCATCACCGGTTGTTAGCCACGGGCGCGGAAATGGGCGCAGGGCCTTCTTGGGATGACAAGACGTTTATTCAGCGTGGAAAACTCGTTTGGCAGATCTCCTGATGTCAGCTATGGACGAAGCGGCGAGGCGCAAGATGGCGGCAGCGGCGGCAAGAGAATGCGGATCGAAGCAATGAGGCAAGGATAGCGGCAGAGCGATGACGCGGTCACGGGACTCCAGGTGATGTTGCCTGAAACTCTGATACCATGTCAGAAGAATGTAGTAACGACAACGGCAGTAGCAGAAGCAAGCAGAAGCATTGGGACATGCAGATGTACGTCAGCAGAGTGACGTAGGCAATAGCGGTTCGAGGAGTTAGTCGCGGGGGCTGATAGAGGCTGAGACGCAAGGTAGCCGAGGTAGACAAGTTGACGTGAGAGAGAGTGCTTGGCGAGAGGAGTGATGGTTGGCGAAGTGTGAGAGCTGAGCGAAGGAGCGAGAGTGACGAAGCGAAGCATTGAGAGTTGGCGAGGGCAGGAAATGCGAGGAATGAGCAGAGCAAAGACACGGCGGCAAAGCCGCGGAACCAAGGGGGGAATAGGATGGGCAGAACTGTTCTGGTTAAACTAGGAGGGAATGAACATCCTCCTTATATCATAGCAGATAAGGACAAATCTCATGCAACGGCTTCTTGTGCACTAGCCGGACGTGCTTGCGGTCGGGCCACTTATTAGGGGATTCCTCGGTAGGATGGCCGTTAATAGGTTGAGGACCGTTAACGGCTAGTCAGTGGTGATGACCGAGTTGGTTCCAAGCCGGAGCTGAACCGTTATTGAGAGTGTTAATCTCGGGTGTGTCATGCTCTGTCAGATTCATATTCCGACAGTGCAAGCTCTGTCCACTTCGCTTTCGGTCCACTTGCAAGGTGCTTCTCCAACGGTCGTGGGTTGCCTTCAAAGAAACTTCGGCGCCATGAGAGTGCCTCATCTCGTCGGTCCTTGAACTTCATCATGATGTAGTCGTAGACCCCCAAACAAAGTTCTAAAGTTGGCATTTCTCTCACATCCTCGATCGAATTGTTCCAAGATTCGGCGACGTTAGAAGTGTCATGGCCAAACCTAGGGAGAAGGAAGAAACATGTCACATAGCACTCTGGTGGGACCCTTCACAAAAGAGCAGCACCCTCAGCACAAACACCCTCAAGTTCTTCAAGGGCTCGCTAATAAGCAGCCTTTGATGTGGCACGTGCCACCTTCCAGAACACTTCCTTCACATCGTCCCTGTTCCCCGCCCCAACTCTCCGCAAAACATTCTCCTTCAAGTGTTGAGTGCAGAATCCATGTGCAGCATGTGGAAGGAGGCTCTCCATGGCGCTGATGAGCCCCTTTTGACGGTCGGAGACAACCGCCAACTTGTGTGAGTCTGTATCAGGAAATGCCTCAGCAAGACATCTCAAAAACCAACCCCATGTCTTCTTGCTCTCCTTGTCCACCACGGCGAAAGTTATGGGAAGGGTCTGACCATTTGCATCAATGGTCAAACAGCTCAGCACGACCTGCTGCCATAAGTTCTTCGTGTGAGCTCCATCTACTGTAAGCCACAGCCTACACACCCGGAACGCCTCTCTGCATGCGCCTGCCGCAAAGGAAGCCCCTCGAAACCTTGTTTTCCCCGAATCTCCCACAACCTTTTCCCATAGTGCATAGTACCCAGCTGGATCTTCTGACTGCAACCTTGCGATGAACTCTGGAAACTTACGGAATGCATCACAGCTGCTTTTCAAATCATGCCCTAAGGCCTTATCGCGTGCCTTGCGTACATTCCGCAATGGAACCTTGATGCCTGCCTTACGTCGAAGAATCTCTTGGAGTGCTTTAGGCTTCAATTCTGGTCGTGTCCTCACTGTCTCATCCAACTTCCCCAACAACCACGTCTCCTTCCTTGATGTGTGGTAGCGAAAGGGTTCCTCCCTTACACATGTGCGTCGTATCACTTTTTGTGACGTACCAATCACATGTGTCCTTGTCGAGGCAAGCTGAGACACAAAACTTGCATCCCTCGGCTGCTCGTTGCTTGCAATGGACTCGGTAGCAAGTGTTACTACGCTTGCGTGCAAAATAAAAATACTTTTGAGGGAGTGGAAGTTTGTTGTGCAAGTGAGCAACAAATGAGTCATAAAAGCCAAAATAGAACTTACCGCTGAACGGATGATGTCTTCTTGAATGCGACGTCCAGGTCTTGGATTGCTTCTACCAGGTCTGCCTTCGTCTTGAAGATGGCGCCAACATGGAGCTTCTGGACCTTCAAAGGTGCAAGGGGGTCAGGTTGCTTCACACACCGTGCACGTTGGCGTGAGCACCTACCACTTCGATTACCTCTCGCCACCTCCTCGTTACGTATTTCCTCCACTCTTGCTCTCTCCTCTTCCTCTCTCTCCTCCTCTTCCTCCTCCTCCTCCTCTTCCTCACCTTCCTCTTCCCCCTTGTCCTCCTCTTCCTCATCATCCTCCTCTTCCTCTTCATCCTCCTCTCCTTGCCCATCACTTTCCTCTTCCTCTTCTTCCTCCTCCACCTCCACTTCCTCCTCTCCCTCCTCTTCCTCTGGTTCCTCCTCCACATCATCCATTGCCTCCTCTTCCTCTTGCATGTCTCCTCTTGCTTGTTGAACGTCATTGTCATGGCTCGAGGCTTGCGTACCGCCACGTGACGACGTGACGCAACTCCACGGTTGAGATAAATAATCCATCCTACATTCCATGACGAGGAAGAGGAGGACGATGGTGAACGAGTTGGAGAAGGGGTGGGGGAGGACAGGAGGAGGACTGGGGGTGGAGGAGAGGACAAGGAGGAGCGGTTGAGGAGGAGGAGGAGGATAAAAAGGCGGACTAGGAGGAGTAGGAGGCAAACTAGGAGGAGAAGGAGAATGAAGAGAAGGGAAATTATGAGGGGGACAATGAGGACGACGATGGTGAGCGAGAGGAGGAGGTGGAGGAAGAGGACATGGGGAGGAGGACTTGGAGGAGGATGAGAGGGAGTAGGAGGAGATGGAGGCGGACTAGGAAGAAGCGGAAAAGGAGGAGGAGAAGGAGAGGGAGTAGGAGGAGAAGGAGATAAAGGAGTAGGAGGATGAGGAAGCAATGGGGAAGAAAGAGTAAGGGGGAGAGGGGACGAGAAGCTCACCTGGAGCTCTGTTTTGGGGGCAGGGCGCGTAGGAGGGTGAGAGAGAAGAAAAAAAAAGAGCAAAAGAAAGAAAGAGGGAGAGAAAAAAACGATTAGGGTTTTTGTCACTTACGAGAGAAAAGAAAACGGGGTAAATTTGTTACAATCAATGGTATTGTCGTGGGAAGTGGCGTAGACGGTAGCGAAGGGCTGCACAAGACGGCGGTAACGGGTTCGAGCATTTTCTGTTACTTGATTTTGGTCGCTGCGGAGAAGCTTCCTACGAAAGTCACTTTCTTGACAAACAAACGTTCATATTCCTGACCTTTTTGTCCTTTTCTGATGACAGCTCGCTCGATGACTTTGTCTCCATCGTAGTGAAGTCATTTCTCTCACAAAACCGTAAATGGTGCTTGCGAAGTGTTAGAAAAAATCTGTTGTCTCCGCGCCGGAGCGAGAATTCGCTCGCACCATTTACGTCGCAAGACGTTAGCTCGCACCTTTGTCGGTCTGCGCCTGTAAGCTCGCACCATTTGTGTCTTCGCTGCAAGCGCCACAACAATGCTATTTGTGGCGATAGGGCCCTAATGACGTCATCAGGGCCCTGTTCTTGAATTTTGGTGCAACAATGAATGTATAGTTACCTGATGAAGGAGGACTATTGGTCTGTGAGGGGAAAGTGAGCATTCGGACCATTTTTCCGCCAAAAATGGTCAGCGTGCTTCGGGAAGCTCATTTTACCGTATGCCGGAGGACCATTTTTTTGGCAAGAGACCAAGTTAACAAAGATGGGTAACAGAGAACCGAGTTTTCCGAGAAACGGGTCCTTAAATATGAGAACAGGCCGCTACGACTGACGGGTTTTGGCCGGACAGCCGTGAGATCCGGACGGCTTGCAAGTCTCGCAAACCGGCAGGTGACGCTCGACATGGACAAGGCCAGGACAAGGCAAAGGCCAACCGAGCTAAGTAGACAAGAAACCGCACAACGTCGAAAAAAAAAGGGGAGAAAAACATATCTTCATCATAACCATTGACATCAAAATAGGTTTCAGTCAAACAAAACAACAGCAGGTGTAAACCAAAAGATTTTCTACTACTATAAATCTTCATATTTTCGTAAAGTAGGCTGATTTCAAAGATAAAGGAAACTATACGAAATTTTGGATCAATGAAATATATGTGGGTCGTAGATGTTCCATTGCCATCTGTAACATAATAATTTGCCTAAATAAAAACAAATATTTAAATTAAGTCAAATGGATAAATATTGAGAAAAATCATATACTTTCATCATGAAAAATTATATATATAGGGGTAGCTACAGATCTAAACATAATAAAGGCATGAATATAAAAATAGATGTAAACATGAATAACGGTGAAAATGCTCATTACCCCCTGTTTTGTCACCCTTGACCCTCATCCGCACCTCCGTCGGAGCGATAATCCTCATCCGCCCCTCCGTCGGAACGATAAGCCCCATTCGCCCCTCCATCAGAGCGATAAGCCTGATCCGCCCCTCTGTCGGAGCGATAAGCCTCATTCGCCCCTCCGCCAAAACAATAAGCCTAATCGGCCCCTGTCCGGCAAAAAGAAGCCTAATCTGCCCCCCCCCCCCCCCCCCCCCCCGTTTTCACCATGCTCAAACAGCGACGCATGTCGCTGCTTAAGCATGGTGAAATTGGGCATGCAGTGCTAGAATGCGGCCCTCCATCGCGACCGTCGCGATGGAGGGCCGCGATAGCATCGAGGGGTGGGGGGGGGGTGTGGGGGATAGCCGGCCAACATCCGTCGGTCGGCACTTCGTCAGTGCCCCCCCCTCCCCCCTCCCCTCCTCGCCTTTCACTGCCAACCAGCCCACCCACCCGTCCGTCCATCGAGGCCCTCGCGATTGAGGGTCGCGGTGGAACGGGCGGCCGGTGGGCTTCCGAGAAGCGTTGGGGAGTGGGGGGGGACTTCGACGGGGATTCCGGCCGACGGGCGTAGATGGAATCCCCGACAGGAGTCGAAAATCCCTATTTGTTTTTGTTTTAACACGTGTTTCAACTTTATACCCTCGTTTGAGTTATAAATAATAGACAAACCCACCCCAATTTTACATGCAGGGTTTGAGGGTTTATTTTTGCGCGGGCACCTGCTGGGTCCCGCAATAGCGGGGCCCAGCAGGTTCCCTTTGAACACTGGGGAGTCTCGGATCCCCTATGTAAATCTCCGCAAACCACTTACAAAAAAATCACAAACCCATCATTTAAGGAGTTTGTGATAATTGGGTGGGAAATTGTGACGTCAGTATGTCAACGCCGCATCCATACAGCGTTGACATGCTATCTTTCAATAAACGACAGGAGTGTATCATTTATTTTCTATGCCACGATTTTTGTGTCCATGCTGAAGGGGCGAGTAAGGCTTATTGTTCTAGCGGAGGGGCAAATGAGGCTTATCGTTCTAGCAGAGGGGCGGATCAGGCGTATCGCTCCGGCGGAGGGGCAGATGGGGCTTATCGGTCTAGCGGAGGGGCGAATGGAGCTTATCGTTCTGACGGAGGGGCGGATGGGGCTTATTATCCGAAACTTGGGGTATATAGTCACTTGGCCCCATAAATAAACACATATGATTTTTTTTGTAGTTACATTTCCAGTTTTAGGTAAATTAATTTATATCAATTTGTCTTTAGATAAAGATCTAGATATTTATATAGATATAGATAGAGATACATATAGATACATATAGATACATATAGATACATATAGATATAGATATAGGTAAAGATATAGATATAGATGTAGATGTAAATGTAGATATAGATATAGATATAGATATAGAAATAGATATAGATACAGATATAGATATAGATATAGATATAGATATAGATATAGATATAGATATAGATATGGATATAGATATAGATATAGATATAGATATAGATATAGATATAGATATAGATATAGATATAGATATAGATATAGATATAGATATAGATATAGATATAGATATAGA
>SZWC01014953.1:57935-69373 GCA_023375785.1 Penium margaritaceum
TTCTCTCTCTCTCTCTCTCTCTCTCTCTCTCTCAATACATGTATATATGTATATGTATAAATATTTCTCCTCCCCCTTCCCCTAGTCCACGCTTGTAATTGATCGCAGGAGATAGAATAGCAAGATCTAAGACTGAAGAACACTTGAATTAGCGCTCATGGCCTTGCGGCATCTTGGCTGCTACTCGAGTGACCCTTGCTCAAATTGTGGTAGGGTAGATTGTGTTGGGAATTCTGCATGGTGGTAGTCCCAACCTTGTGACCCTATCTAGTGGTTCACTTCTTCCTTTTGGCCGAATCTGAGACTGAGCGTGAGCTTTCCGGTCACCTCACATTATGTGAGGAGGAATTTAGATACAATTTTGCGAAGGGAATAACAGAATTTTTCATTATGTTTTGTACATGGACATGATCTAACTCTAGTCACGATCTCTCCAAAGCACCAAACCGTGCATAATTTGGCCAAGCATAGCCCAAGTTACACTTGTCAAAACGCATGTCTCACCCACCACAGAAATGCTTAATGCATCCAAGTTGCGCATACGCCGTGGCGCCTTCCTTCACTTGCGAAGCGCCCTTCTGGAGGTGCAGATCCCTTTCCACGTGATGGAGGGGTCCCCTATAATGTTTCAATGTACCTTGGTCACTTTTGTGTTGAGTTTGATGATGGGATGTGACAGGTTTTGAAACCTGTCCGCGGACCTACAGTCAGAATTTTTACGTAGTTTCCAAGTAACAAACTGTTCTACTGAGTTTCGGACCCCGAACCAGGATTTTGGAAAAGTCTGTCAGGAACAACATGCACTAATAACATCCGGCGAATCATTAGCCTGAGCGACTCAGCAGTCCGGGGCAAAAACACCAGATGTATTTTTGTTACTCGTTCCGGTGGATTTTTCACCAACAGTCGAGTCGCAGCCAGCTCCCCGAGCCGCAGCCCACATCCCAACTTTAGAAGCTCATACCTCCCGTGCTACTTGTCCAATTCTGGTGAAACAACTTCCACCGGATTTTGCAAATTTTCAAATTTCAGGGGCAATTGTCCATCTTGGGCTTGGAGCAATCATTTAGCTGCTAAATCCAACTACAAGGATTTTCCTCTCTCTGGTGGCTCATTGGTGCCTCCCAGCGCCACACTTGCGCATGCGGAGGAGCAATTTCTTTCAACATTCTACCCCTTGCACCTTCCATTCCCATTGTTGCTGCTCGCTCTCACTCGTCTTCCATTGCACCCACCAGCCCATCATAGCTGGTCATCCCAAGCCCGGTCACGCTCATCGCGTGCCGGTCCGTGGGCTGCGCTTTGGCCAAGCAATTCGCAAACATGTTGTGTGTACCGCAGTGCTACAGAATCAGCTATCCCTTGGGTTGCGCTTTGGTCAACCGTGTCCCGTTCATAGTAATAACGCACGTGGATGTGCTTTTTCCTCCTGTGTTGCGTCGGGTTGTTGGTCAGCGAGATGGAGTCGGTGGTGTCCTCTTGCACCACTGTATGCTCCTGTTGTGATACACCTAGCTCCCACAGCAACCTGAGGAGCCACACCGCCTCCCTGGCCGCCTCGGCCAACGCAATATACTCTGCTTCCACTGTGGATGTGGCGACACATTCTGTGTAGCAGTCTTCCTGCTACACCACGAGAGTGTTACACCATCAAGGAAGAACACGCAGTCAGATGTGTACTTCCACTTGTCCACATCACCAGCATAGCCTGCATCCGTATAGCTAACCATATGCAAGGGGCCGAGTGCCCCTTACCGGTGAACCTCAGGCAAGCATGTCGCGTCGCTTACAGGTGCCGAAGGATGCGCTTGACCTCCTGCCATTGTAGTGGCCCTGGATCGGACACGTACCTGCTCACTTGGTCCACCACATAGGCCAGGTCCGGTCGAATTGCCACCATGGCGTACATGAGGTTGCCCACCGCCGATTGGTAGTGCACCCCTGCCATACCCTCCCGGTCTTGTTTTTTTTGCGGCGCCATTGCCGCACTCATTTCACATGCCATGGGGACTGGACTGCCAGCTGGTTCACATTCCTCCATGCCGTCCTGCTTTAGCACCTCAGCCACATATTGGGCCTGTCCTGGCTCAAGCGTGCATACCCTCCGGTTCCACGTAATACTCACCCCGAGGTAGAACTCCAGTTCTCCCATGTCTGACATCCAGAACATGCTGCTCAGCTGCCTTTTTAACTGTTATAGGCTTGGCAGGTCAGAGGAGCAAAAGATCAGATCATCCACGTAGAGTACGACAATCTCATAGAGCCCCTTTCTGCATTGCACGTACACGTTGTGGTCCGCATCACAGTGCTTGAATCCGAGTTGTGCCATGAAGCTGTCCAGCTATTGGTACCAGCATCGAGATGATTGTTTTAACCCGTACAAGGACTTCCACACTTTACACACCTTGTCCTCCGGTGCCTCCAACCCCTCCAGCACCTCCATGTAGATTTCTTTTTCAATGATATCATTGAGGAAGGACTTCTTTACATCTATCTGGTGGAGTTCCATTTCCTTCACAACTGCCACCACAAGGATCTCTTGGATGCTTGTGAACTTGGCGATGGGGATGAACGTCTCACTGTAGTGCTCGTCTTTTTGCTGTGCTTATCCCTTCCCCACGAGCCGTACCTTGTACGTGTCCACCATACCTTCTTTTGTGAACTTGGTCTTGAAGACCCACTTTGATTCAATGTCCTTGGCGTCTTTCGGCCTGTCACCAGCTCCTATGTGTTGTTTTTAGAAATGGATGCCAAATCTGACTTGATGGTGGCATCTGACTGTTCCCCCTTGGGTCATGCAAGCGCTTCTTGCACGGTCGTCAGCTCCGTTGATGCAGCCAATATGCACCGCATCATGCCGATCCATCGACCGGTGCCTAAATCAAAATACTTCTCCTCTCTCCGCTACCTCGCCCTTCGACACGGCAATTTTGGTGGCGCCTCTTCTCGCTTTAGTGAAACATCGACGGACGACTCCCCGAGGATCTCTCCCGCCTTTTCTAAACATCAACTGGACGGGCAGCACATCGGGAAGATTTTTCTCCGACGTCTGACGCAAACTCCACCGAGAGTGTACGCTTCAGTACTCGTAGAGCCTCCTCTGATGAATCTTTCCAATGAATCTCCAACCCGGATGCATCGTCGTCGGAGTCCTCTGCGTCGGCTGCTATACCTGCTGCACCGCCGCATTTCGACACCGCATCTCGACCTCTATGTCTGCCGGCTCCTTCACATAGTCAAGGAGCTGGAACCACTCATCCTGTTTTGAAGAGTTCACGATGCTCATGTCCTTACTGTTGGTGCTGCTGAAACTCTGGTGGTCATTGAACTAAACACCATGGCTACGGATGATCTCTTGCGTATGTGAGTCTCAGAGCCGATACGCCTTTTGTGCACTCTTGTAGCCAAGCAACAAGCACGGCTTCATCCACGGTTCTAGCTTGCTATCGCGTCCCTACGCCACCTGTACCATTGAGTGCTCCTTGCACCCGAACACCTTTAGGTATGCCACATTTGGCTTGCACCCGCTCCAAACATCCTGCGGCATCTTCCATCCGTCCTTACCCTTCAGCGCCATTGTTGGGGGGAGGTTGATGGTGTAGCTTGTTGTATACAAGGCCTCTGTCCAGAACCCTCACGGTCAACCCGCATCCACAAGCATGGTCCACACCATTTAACAGTGTCTGGTTTGTCCTCTCCGCCAATCCATTATATTGTGGCAAGTATGGCATAATGGGTTCTTACTTTATTCCCTGCTGCTTCATCCACCCGCTACAGCCCACGTACACTCCGTCTTTGTCGCTGTGTAGCGCTCTAACCTTCCACTCAGGCTACCTCTCAGATACAACAACATACTCCTTCAGCCGGTCCAGGACCTCACATTTTCACTTCATGAGTACACAAAGAGCTTCTTGTTGCATTCATCAATGAAGGTGTATCTCAAGAAGTTTTTTAATGGATTTTTGAATGGGCCACATACATCGATGTGCATGACCTCTAGCGGGTCGTGTGTGCGAGTCGCGTTCTCGTTGAACGGCTTGTACTGCAAGGCTCACACTTTTTGTGCGTTGTTGCATCAGCTATCGTGTCTGCTGCACATTCGATGACAAGGTTGCGCACCATTTTGTGCTTTGCCATCTCGTTAAAGATTACGGGTGCTGAATGTCCCAACCATCGGTACCAAGGCTCCAGATTAGCGCTTCCTCCATTGGCCGTTTTGAGGAAGCGCTCCCGCGTTTCTACTACGTCCGATGCTGCAGGGATCACTTTGGAAGTCACAATTTAGAGACCACCCTCGTACTTTGCCGCAATTTTCATTGCGTACCACTACGCCTTTTGTATAAAAAAAGCATTTCATACCCCTTATCCGTCAAACGGCTGACACTCAAAATGTCAGCCAGATCAGGGACGTGCTACACGTCTCAAATTATGTGCAGCTCCTCCTTACCACCCATCACGACTTCCACCTACACGTCACCTTGGCCAGCCACCAGCTCAACTTTTTCGTTTGCGATCACCATTAACTTCGAGAAATTCTCGAAGGTGAAAAACTCCACCTTCTTTTCCTGGGTGTGCTCCCCAGAATACAGGCATCACTTGTTGGCTTTCTTGAGGAAGTGGTTCTTGTGGCCATTGAGGAGCGACTTGCCTTTGGTGTTCTTACCGCCAGTCTTTGCCTCCTCCTGGTGCTCACGGGCCCAGTGGCCCTCCTTGCCACAATTGCAGCACGCACCTTTCTTGGCTCCCTTCTTGCTGCCACTCTTTTTGCCGCTTTCCTTACCCCCACTTCCACCACCTCACATTTTGGTGATGAGGACCAATGAGGAAGACGAGCTCTCTCTGTAGCTCTGTCGCTAAACTTCGTTGCAGATGTACTCTGCAACCACACCATGGGTGAGCTTCTCCTCTGGCCATCCTCCGAGGACGGTGATGGGTGGACCCCAAGTATCAGGTAGGGCCATGAGGAGGGCTATCGCCTGTAGTTGCACGTCGATCTCCCATTCCACGTGATTGTATTGTGAGGCGAGCGAATCGATTTTCTGCATGGCAGAGATGACATCATCTCTCTCCTCAATTCTCACTGTGAAGAGCCACTTCATTGCAAAGATTTTATTCGCAAGTGACTTTGATTGGTGGATGGTGTAAAGTTTTTGCAAAGCGTCGGCTGCCAGCTTGTAGCCTTGGAAATAGCCTCACTACGACTCGGCTTTTCAGGACTCCAGGAGCATGACCACCTCAGTGTTCTTCTTTGCAAATGTCTGCTTCTCCCCGTTTGCAGTTGTCACCTCGACGAGCACCTCCTTTCTCAACATGACATCCAGCAGCCCTTTATGCATGAGGTGCAACTCGAACTGCCACCTCCATAGCCTAAAACCTAGGCCACCCGCATACCTCTGGACGGACTCTGACTCATTCTACGCCATTTACGGAGCTTCTACTCAGACAGGTTCTCATAACTTCATGGCGATGTTGTCCACAATGAAAATCCCCTACGCTACAGAAGACGTTAACGTCTTGGAGAGGGTCAAAGCTGTGGGCCCATAACCCTTTTTTGGGAATTCTGAGTGGTGGAAGTTCCAACCTTGTGACCCTCTCTAGTGGTTCACTTCTTCCCTTTAGAGGCAGTCAGTTTTGCAAACGGAAGAACACCATTTTGGGTTCTAGATTTTACATTGACATAATGTGAACAGTTAGACATCTATTCATGAGCTCTCAAACGCACCAAACCGTGCGCAATTTGGCCAAGCATAGCCAAACTTATGCTTGTCAAAGCGTGAATTTCATCCACCATAGAAGAGTTCAATGTCTCCATGGTGTGTATACATCGTGGTGCCTTCCTTCGTGTGCAAAGTGCCTTTTTAGAGGCGCAGATCCCCTTGCACGTGATGGAGGGATTCCCTGCACTGTTTAAACGTACCTTGGTCACTTAAATATTGGGTTTGATGATGGGGTGTGACATGGTTTGAAACTTGTCCGCGGACCTATAGTCAGAATTTTGTCTGTTCCTGAGTAATTAAGTGTACTACTGAGCTTCGGATTCCGACCCAGGATTTGGGCAAAGTCCCTTAGCAACAACATAGACTACTAACAACCCGTGGATCATTCACCGGAGTGACTTGGCAGTCCTCCAGGGCAGAAATTCCAGATGTATTTCTGTTCCTTGTTCATGTGGATTTTTCACCGGCAGTGGAGTCGCGGCCGGCTCCCCGAGCCGCCGTGCACACCCCAACTTTGGAAGCTCATATCACCGCCGTTACTTGTCCGATTCTGGTGAAACAACTTCCACCGGATTCAGCAAATCGTCAACTTCATGGGAGATTGTCCATTTTGGTTTTGGAGCAATCCTCAAGCTGTTACATCCAACTGCGAGGATTTTCCTCTTTAGCGGCTCGTCAGCGCCTTCTGGCGCCACACTTGGGCATGCAGAGGGGCAATTTGTTTTCCAACAGGTTAAGGCCGGTCACTTGACCGGTTGGTGGCCACCTAGCCAAAATCAGCTGGCACCAGGCTGTTCAACAGTGAGTCAAGGGCTGGCCGCCGGCCAATCCTTCCTTCCACACAGTAAGGGGAGGGACAAACTAGCCCTTCCTTGCCACTTCCCTCTCCACTCATCATGAACCATCCTGGATCATGAGAAAACAATAGGATTATGTGTTGTTGAATGAAAAAAAAAATGTGAATGAAATTCAATAATTTCCATTCACCATCTAAGACATGAATGCATGCATAGGTATGTTAACCTATGTTGTAGCCTGTAGGTCATCATGGAAAACAGCACCCCACCTTTAGGACAGAAGTCCATCACAACGATTTTGGGAAAAACCAACCTCCTTGAGTTGCATGCCCGTGAAGAAGGTTTCGACTCCCAAGAGTTGTATTTAGGCTCAAAACTGGTGGAGGATTAAGCCAGAGATTGTGTCATGACCATATGTGGTTAATTATGTCCATCTGCATTGATTAGAGCCAAAACGCTTGCATGGATTTTTTCATGTATTGCCATACTTGGTGGAACCATTGACCCGCATGCAATTTTTCAAACTCGTGGAGCCATGAGAAACAAGTCAACCTACTTTGGAAGATGTCTTTGAGCCTGTGCCTTCTTCAGCATAAGGTTTTTCTGTTAAGGAGCACCTTGTTGTCGGTGTCAAGTGAGATGTCTTGGTCACTTTGCCAACATATTCCTTTTATTTTGTACATCGCCACTTAATGGTGGCCATTTGCCTCTTGTGAAAAGGATGACATACTCAATAAAGGCCACATTAGAGGGATCTTGACCTTCTTGTTTTGTTCTGTCACCAATGAAGAAGAAACCATAGGGAGTTGAGCATTTTCTAGAAAAAATTGTGTACATTACGTTAAGTTGTTCACATGGTTTTGGGCTGCAATTTAAGCCGGACCAATAAATTTGTCCTTATCATTCGTGGAAGAATCCACATACATGCAAAGCATATTCTCTATAGTAGGACTAATGACCTTATATTGTCTGTCTATTTGAGCATGGAATTTCCAGCATGTTGGACATTCTTCATTCCTTGGTTTGAATTTTGAATGCCATGCGTTTTCCGTTGGAGATAATGCACAGCGGTAAAAGCATGAAACTTCATATCATCCTTTTTATGTGACAAGTAGTCTTGTCTATCTTCCCATCAGTAGCTCTGGTGATGAAGTATTTCATCTTCATCATAAGATTCACAATCACCAGTATTGCATCATGACCATGTCCAAAAGACACATCACATGTTTATTTCCATGATGTCACACATCTCTTTGGTACCAAACTTGTTGCAAAGACATGAGTCACATTGTATGAAACACTTGCAGGGATCGGCATTCCATCTTTTTCACAATCAGTAGTCAGAGATGCTTGTCACGTCTTGTGTGGTCCCATGCGGCCTGTAAATGGTGGATCATGGAAGTGGGAGGTAGCATTAGTTTGAAGATCTCTCAATTCAGACACAAATGATTGTTCCCGGTACTGATTGATTCTCATGGCGTCCAGTGTTCCGTACTTTTCTAGGTTTTGAGGATCTTGAAACTAAGATTATATACTAAAAATCATTTGGATCCTCTTTATAAAACCTTTGCAGTGGGATTTCTATTAAAGTGGTTGCCAGATATGTAAGGTAAAATGGGGGTGTGACCATATATCCACAGAATTCCCAATAGATTTAATATGTTTAGGAACCGCTCCTTAACAAAGCCATATCCACCACTTTTACACTTTAATGTTGATACCCACAAGCTGTAGAAAATTTACAATGTATTCAGAAAGAAAGCGTGCAAACATCATGTCTACGTTACATCAAATGCAGCTTCGGAGTGTTGATGTCATCATTGTACTAAAAAAATCACATTCCCCTGTTTTGAGGTGTTTGTGATTGTTTGAGAGAGGGATTTACGTGGGGTTTGTGAGGGGGGTCCAAGACACCCCATGGGTTGAAAGGGAACCTTCTGGGTCCCGCTATTGTGGGGCCCAATAGATGCCCATGCAAAAAATAAAATCCTTAACCCTGAGTGTCATTCGGGGTTGGGTTTTGCATGTAGAAGAGGCAGGGTTTGTGTGCCCATCAAAAAAATGAAAGAAAAAAGAGGTCATCATCCCATCACGATCTTACAAGGGAGCGGAATATGCGATTGAGCGACTCTCGCTTGATTGAGGAGGGTCACATGACCCTCCTCCCCATGCTCAGTCAACGACGCACTTTGCTGATAGAGCATGGCAAGCGAGCTGGAAACCTCCTCTTTTTTTTTCTAGTGCTGGATATGGCGGACATAATGTTTTGATAGTGGATATGGCAGGGTCCATCCTTTGGTCACATAGATGTCCTGGCTAATTCCTCCAATGTAAAATCATATGCTTGCATGTTGGCCAAAGTAGTTGCCATGAAACACCCATTGAATCAAGTGGATATTTTGATCTTCATTGGCTGCTGATCGATCAGCCACATGAGATATGGTGAATCAACCCTAAATCATACATCCCACTATTGCTACAGAAAAGGGCGTAGTCATATGTACATGCAAACGTATAAGGAGGGTATCAGAATATATATATATATATATACACACACACACACACACACATGTGTATACATGTATGTATATACGCCTTTCAAGTTCACTGATAGGATGTTTGACCAATGCACGTTTCAATGCACACTTGTTTAAGTGCAGTATTTTGGAGTTATGGTTAATCATCCCCTTTTAATACACTACGATACCTGTGTGCAGTGCAACCTGTTTAAGAATAGTTCCCAGAAGCTTACATAGAGATGTTCACTTCTTTTAACACTAGGTCTGTAGTGGAAGTCAAAATGTTCTGTCCATGTTTCTGAATTGAATTTGTCTGGTTCAAAAGGAATTTTCATGCATTGAATTTTTTCTTAAGAAGCCTACATATGTCCCTTGAACTATGCATCGGCTGTTTTATCTGTCATATTCCTCTTACATAAAGCTTGTAGTCCTAAACGCCTTGTTTCCTTTGATAAACATCCATATGACGACTTAGGGCGAATTCTAGATAGGGTTAGGGTCGCCATTTGCTCGAAGACACCCCCACTCTCCCCCCCCCCCTCCTGCAGACCCCCCTTGTGTATTGGGGAAGTGTATTGGGGAGTGTATTGGGAGGACAAAGTTTTCTCGGACTTGTGTAACAGCAGGTCCGCAGCTCCCTCCAAATACAGTAGTTTTAATAGGAAGGTTCCCTCAGGTACACTCTCCAATACACCACCCCAATGTACTTTTAACTGCTGGGGGGGGGAGGGGGGGGAGGGGGACGGGATCTGGATACAAGGACCCCCCCTCCTCTCCGATGTGGACGTGCGTCTTACGGGAGTGTAGCTGGGAGTGTATCTAGTAGACAGAAAAAAACCAGACTTGTGTACATCTACATTAAGTACTACTAAACCATCAATTTCAGGCATCTGACGTATCTCTCTTTGTCCATGTAACCAGGTATAAGGCTGTACACAAACAGTTTAGTGTACTTTAACTCCGCCACAATAGGATCCGAAGTGGAATCCCCCCCCCCGGCAAAACCCCTTAGTGTATTAGGGAAGTGTATTGGGGAGTGCATTGGGAAAAAGAAGGTTTTTTGGACTTGTGTAACAGCAGGTCCACGCATCCCTCCGAATACACTAGTTCAAAAGAGAAGGCTCTCCCAGCTACACTCTCTAATACACCATCCCAATACACTTTCTGTTGGGAAAGGAGCCATCCGGCTCAATTTCAGGTCCACAGGAGCAAGTTCCAGGAAACTTCCACATGCCTGCTCCGATCGGTAATCCGTCTTCACCATTGCAAAGATCAGGTGGCAAATTATCTACGATCCAAGTTTCAGGCCGATCCAACGGTCGGATTGGGAGATATTAATTTTCGAAGTTTCAGGGGTCATGGACCGTCGATGTCTGGGTGGCCATGGGTGATGGCTCCATGCCTTAGCCTGAGAAAAGAAAAAGGCAAGAGGTCCAGGGTCAAGACCTGATGGGAGAAATATCCAAAAAGGTCCTTGGTCTTAGGGTTGCCTTGTCAGAGTGTGCTGACTAGGATAAAGGTACCTCTCCTTACTTTTTACGTGAGGTGAGATCCTTGTGTGCTAGCCATGGACACATGGCGATTCTCCATGGGTTTGTGGGTGATGTGACCACTAAGAGTGTGCCATGAGAGCATTCTCTAGCTCTCTAGGTCGTGTGTGACTGGTCAGCCTGATTGTTAGGCTGATTTCCTCCCTTGTGTGAGATTGTGGACTCTAGTGTGTGAGCCTTAGCCTCCATGGCTAAGTGGTGTGGCTTGTGAGAGGGCTGACTTGCCCAAGCTCTAGCTCTATATGTACTCCATCATTTTGAGTGATTCAACAACCATTCTTCAGCACAACTGATGCCCTTTCAGTCCCACATGCTCGCTGCTCCAAGACTCCCTCTCTTCTCCAGATCCAACATTTGGTATCAGAGCCAGATTCTGCCAGATTCAGCCAGCACAGGCCGTCAGTTTGAGAGTGACGGGTTAGGGTCAAACCTTGATCAAAATTTGACAATCGACCACGGGATCTTCAAGTTCGCGAGACAAGATTTCCAACGAGCCCAAGATCGCGAAGATCCAACGGTCGGATTGAGAGTTATGCTCAAAACGAGGTCGGCCAGGGCTACACTCTTCTCTATGAGTAAGACTGTCGCCTTGTGATGACCATAACTCTCTCATTTCTTTGTCAAATTTAAAAAGTGGCACATAAGAATTGTAGTAATTTTCCTAAGCTTTCCATTGGTGCAAAAATATTTGCATTCCATTGATTCGTTTGGGAGAAACGCCGTTTACAAGCTGGCTGGTCTGAGTTGGAGTAGGAGCAGAAGCATACCCTGTTTTCAAGAGGGCATATCTTTCAAAATCCCCTGTTGATGACCCTGTTTTATGGGTCGATCTGAAAGGTTTTGAGCTGAATTTTC
>SZWC01014954.1:9033-28776 GCA_023375785.1 Penium margaritaceum
CGCTCAGCAATGCAAGAATGATTATTTGAAGAAATAAATCATGCATAATGAATAAACTGGCCCATTCCTCCTCAAGGAAATCCCCACTTGTCATTTACAAAATTCATGTGATTGGAAACGTGCCAATGCACCAAATCTTCCACACCAGCAACTTCAAGAATTTTCAAGACCTCATAGAGGATTTCTCTTGATGATGCATACCTCTACAACCACCACCCATTCAGCTAGACAAGGATTAAAAAAACATTGAACAAACATCCGAAAACCAACCACATGGAAAATCTAGGAAGTTTACACTTTCAACTGGCTAATGCATGATATTCGCCAACCCTTTGACAACCTCCAAGATGTTGATCATTTTGTTGCTGCCCCTCCTACTGCCACAAGCCATTTCCATTAACGTTTAAAGCTTCATAGAACACTCTTCAGGGGGTATGGTTGATTGTGCTTCATTTACACACTATGTGATCTATGTTTACCACACGTTTGATATTGTAACTTCCTCGTAGCTTTCGTAAGTGTGTACACCTCTTTTGACACTCTGATTCCACTAAACGGATAATGATTCTTTTCAGGCACATGAGATTTCTTTTATGTTGTCTTAAATATGATCCTTCTAATTTCATTACGCTTATTCTTGTAGTTGATTCTATCTTGGCTTGTTTTGTCCTTAACCATAACTTTGGTTACTTCCATCTGTAACATCTTTTGACTAAACATTCTGAAGACCGCGTTTGTGCGCTCTGCATTCGGGAGGACACGGGCACACTTCAATTTCAACGCTTTCAATGCCGGTGGCGGTCCCACCCCCACAACCCCCTACCCCTCGAAGTGTTTTTGGGTACATTATTGGGGAGTGTATCATGGACGGGAAGATATGTGGACACTAATGAATCTTTGTATGTCTCATGTTGTCGGCGTCCTTCTCCTCCCATGATCTCGTGTGTATTGGGAATGTGTAGTCGGTGCTGTATTGTACGTATGTAAACTTTATTACACAACTGTAACGATAAACATGTGTAGTCAATCCGCTGTTGTTTATATACGTTACTGATAAATTCTTCCAATACTATTTTGACTTTGGAGGGGAANCCCCCCTCTCACAAAAACCACGAGTGCATTGGGGGAGAATAACGGGTAGTGTAATGTACATATGCAAAAAAATACCAGTGTGTACGAAATAGGTTGCAAGTTAGATACACAATCTGAAACAATCTTCCAACTCACTTCATGGTTTGGGACCGGAGGAGGGGGGAGGAGGGGGTTCGAGCATTGACCCCCTCCCCCCTCCAAACACCACGAGTGTATCAAAGGAGAGTAGCGAGTAGTGTACCGTACATACCCAAAAAACAGAACACGAGTGCATCGATACACTTGTGTACTAAATTGGTTATGATTGAATAAACTTTTTGATGCACTCCGCAAATAAACTTTTGACTTTGAGGGAGGGTGATGAACCTCAACCTCGTCTCCCCCCTCCTCTACCCCCGAAACACAATAATTTTATCCAAGAATAGTATCAAGAAGTTTATGAAACGTATGCAAAAACAAAAAAAACAAAAAAAACCAGTGTATCAATACACTTGTGTACCAAATACGTTCCAGGTTATATAAACTTTCCTAAACACTTCCCCAATTCATTTCTCAGGCGGGGGGGGGGGGGGGGATACTAACCCCCTCTCCCCCCCTCCCAACCACCACAATTGTATTGGTGGGGAGTAACGAGGGCTGTATCTTGAGTATATAAAAAAAAAGTGCTCTAGTGTATGGATACACTCTGTTCTATATCGGACATTGTTCAGATGCAGTTTTCAATACACTCACCTAATACAATTCAAACTTTGGGGGTGGAGGGTGGATCGCCTATCCCTGCCCCCAAGAAGAAATGCAACTGCGGGTTGTTTCATTGATTGAATCTGGTAGAGAAACTTTTTAGTACACGAGTAAACATGTCCCTAAATGGTTTAGAACAATGTGGCTTGTCAATCTGCACAAATCGACGAGGTTGATGGAAGCAAGTTAACAATAAAGAAAACAATTTTTTACCTTGCAATCATAATTATCCATTACAATATTGTTGACTTTATCATACATACACAGAAAAATTTTCGCTATTATCAAAACCCAAAACACATACCCCCTACCTAATCGAAAGAAAATAACACGACCCCATCATCCCACTCTATCTTTGACTACAAAACCACTTTTTTCCGTGGTCCTTGTCGCGCACGAACTGTTCCTTTGAAAAAATCGACTTTTCACAACCCGATATGTGATTGGAACTCCCCCTCCCCAACCCCTTCCCCTTGCCAAAGCGAAAAAAAAAAATCATCTTCAGATTGCCACTCGAGCGACGGTGGCAGCAAGAACTTGACTTTGCTCTCGCGCCAATCAGGCTATTACTGACTACCCTGCTTCACAAAGAAATGACGTGTTAGGAACGAACGTCTTTTAGTGAAATACACTGATGACCAAAACATTACACACATTACACGGGATTCTCCTTTTCACACAAAGTATATCACATAAGGTGAAAACATGACTGTAAATTCTTTTCAACAAAACATGTTATAGACTGGTTCCTTCATAACTTACCAAGATCATACTCGAGTTAGTTAAATGAATGCTCCAAAGAGATGTACAGAAACCAATTCATGTATGAAACACATACAAGAACTTTCCAACACACATTGCTCTTGTTCTATAATTCATTCTTGAAAGGATCCTTGTCATGTTTTTCATTCTTATTCAGATGTTAGGATGTGTATGGATTTGGATTGATGAACCATAAATGGAGTTATGTGTATGTAGCATTGAGTTCTCTTTTTTTAATTGGTGCCGGGCTTACTGAGCTCATATATTCAAGAGCGAAAACAAGGATAAAGCATATTTGGAGTCTAAGGTGCTTGAGACAAATGACACATACGACAACTTATTGTGAGAAGCTAATTTCATCAACTCTACCAAAAATTGAAGGGTTTAATATAACATCGTATAGCATCATTGAGAACTGGACCAATTTGATATGATTCTCAAGAGCTTTGATAAAACTCTTGTAGAGAGATCAAATCGTAGCACATCCTCTTAAAATGGGGTACTTGATATGAGAGCAATCAGCCAAAACTTTCTCGGTTGATTGACATAAAAAATCAAGAGGTCATTGCGTATCGGAAGGAAATAAAGAAGTAAAGGGAAGAGTTTTTCATGCTCAAAGTCTTTGGACTCATGTACGTCGGGGTCATGGAATTCCTCCACCCCACTTAGCCACGATGTCTAATTCTGTTGTGAGACATAGATTGATGTTGGCTAGAAAACAATGTATCTACCGAATGTTGTCATTGGTTGTTGTATGATTCCTAACCCTTCTTCCATGTGTAATACCCCTACTACTTGACAAGATACTGCGTTACTCGACCTCATCGTATGAGTCGAAGAATGTTTTTGACCTCCTACTTTGTGTCCTCATCTGCTTTGACAAGTGGCGGTAGAGGAATTCATGTGTTTCAGAAGTGCTTGCTTGGGTCTCGGTAGGCTTTGAGTTGGGAGATGTTGAACAACGTGTGGATAGCCATGCCATCAGCAAGGAGAGCTTGGCGACAAAAGGCTTTTGCATCTCGTCAATGATAAATAGCCCTAACTACATGCATTTGAGCTTTGTGGAATCATGTCCTTGTATCTTGATACTCATCGGTTTTATCAGAACGCAATAATCAATGTTGAATTCAGTCTATATCATGCTTGTTAGTGGATCCTTTCATCTTGTTTGATTCTTTGCAAGTGTTTTGAATTTCGCACCCCGACTATCATGAAATTCCCACTACTCGATGTCAACTTCCGGTTTGTAACAAAAACTTTGTAAGCATACAACTATTCTGGTTAGTTTGTCCTAAACTACCTCAAAAGGTATTCCATCCATCCTAAAGTCCTATGCGAGCTCAGCAGTTGGTAGCTTGACCCTTTAGCAAGTGCCATGTGGCTCCTGCCATAGCAAGCCATTGGCTCCTGCCATTTTTTGTGCATGAATATTTGATCATTGTCCCTTGTGATGAATGAGGGGATGCCATGAAGTTGGAAAATGTTGTTGACCAAAAATCATGATCCCATCACACTGACCATTTTTGTAGTTGCGATGAAGTACCACATCTTCAAGAACCAGTCGGCCACCGTAGAAATTGTGTCAACTCCTTTCGATGTGATAAAAAAACCCTCACAAAGTCAATTGTGGTATACAGTCATGGTTTTTTTGGCATCGTTAGAACTTGAAGCAAACTCAAGGATTTGGTCTGTCCTAGTTTGTCGCGTTGATACACATCCCGCGTATTACAGGTTTTTGAAATGTCGGTTTGCATCTTTTCCAACCAGTATTTTTTTTCAAGTTTCTTTAACATGTTTTCTTTGCCAAAGTGTCTACCTGGATTGGTGTCATGAAACTCCACCACTAGCATTTGTTGTGGTTTGCCAATGGGTGGTGTGAACACCTGGTGAGTGAATCAACATCACAAGCATGGTTCACAAAACCAAAACTTAGTTATTTGACCCATTCATCCCCTTGTAATCTTCTGCAAAAATCATTACGAGGTGTGTGTCTTGTTTGACGGGCCATCTCGGCCATCAAATCCAGTTGCTGACTCAAGGTCTGCTATGTTTGTTCTTCCAAGTCATTTCTCGGTATCACAGTCAGACTTGGAGTCAGGACACGATGATGCATGCAAAGGGTACACCATTGGAATTCCCAATGGCACCACCACATCTTGAATGTGTGCAGGTCTTTAATATCTCTTCTTCGTGCATTACATAATTCAGCTTCACTTCACGCTATTTTCTCAACATATACATGATCTATTATTCTCCATCAGTATAGTCTTGGAGGAAAAAACTTTAGATTTATTGATTAGGTGTATCAATGGCCACGATATACTCCACCATTTGACTTGCCCATCATAAGACCCACGTGGAGGTCAAAGTGTTTCTCAAAAAGATGAATGATTCATTTAAGCAACATCCCCAGCTGTACTTGGTGGTTTTACGTGTGCATAAAGAGGGAGGTATTATCACTCTAACATAATTGCAAACAGTGTTAGTAGTCATATAACCCCCATGACACTTGGACAACTCTGGCATTAGTTGGTGTCGGCACAACGCTGGCACGACCCTGGCACAATTTTGACACAACTCTCGCACAACTCTGGAACAACTGTAGCACAACTCTGGCACTACTCTGGCACAACTCTGGCACAACTCTGGCACCATCGTGGTACACATCTGGCACAACTCTGGCACGACTCTGGCACAACTCTGGCATAACTCTGGCACAACACTTGCACAACTCTGGCCTAACTCAGGCACATCTCTGGCAGAGCTCTGGCACAGCCCTGGCACAACTCTGGCACAACTATGGCACAACTCTAGAAAAACTCTGGCACAGCTCTGGCACAACCCTGGCACAACTCTGGCACAACTCTGGCACAAGTCTCGCACAACTCTTACACAACTTTCGCATAACTCTGGAACAACTCTGCCACAACTCTGGCACAACTCTGGCACAACTCTGGCACAACTCTTGCACAACTTAGGCACAATGCTTGTACAACTCTGGCACAATGCTGGCAAAAAATCTTGAACAACTCTGGCACAACTTTAACACAACTCTGGCACAACTCTGGCACAATTCTGGCACAACTCTGGCACAACCCTGGCACAATTCTGGCACAACTGTGGCCCAATTCTGGCACGATTCTGGTACAACTCTCGCACTACTCTGGCACAACTCTGGCACAACTCTCACACAACTCTGGCACAAATCTGGCACAACTCTGACACAACTCTGCCACGACCCTGGCACAATTCTGACACAACTCTGGCACAACTCTGGCACGACTCTGGCACTACTCTGGCACTACTCTCTCACTACTCTGGCACAACTTTGGCGCTACTCTGGCACAACTCTAGCACCAATCTGGCACAACTTTTACATAACAATGGCACAACTCTGGCACGACTCTGGCACTACTCTGGCAGAACTCTAGCACAGCTCTGGCACAGCCCTGGCACAACTCTGGCAGAACTTTGGTACAATGCTTGCACAACTCTAACACAACGCTGGCAAAACTCTGGCACACCTCTGGCACAACTCTGGCGCAACTCTGGCACGATCCTGGTACAACTCTAGCACAACGCTCGCACAACTCTGTCACAACTTTGGCACAACTTTTGGCACAAATGTTCCACAACACTGGCACAACTTTGGCGCTACTCTGGCACAACTCTAGCACCAATCTGGCACAACTTTTACATAACAATGGCACAACTCTGGCACGACTCTGGCACTACTCTGGCAGAACTCTAGCACAGCTCTGGCACAGCCCTGGCACAACTCTGGCAGAACTTTGGTACAATGCTTGTACAACTCTAACACAACGCTGGCAAAAATCTGGCACAACTCTAGCACCAATCTGGCACAACTTTTACATAACAATGGCACAACTCTGGCACAACTCAGGCACTACTCTGGCACAACTTTGGCACTACACTAGAACAACCCTGGCACAACTCTGGCACAACTCTGACACAACTCTGGCATGACCCAGGTACAACTCTGACACAACTCTGACACAACTCTGGCACTACTCTGGCACAATTATGGCACAACTGTGGCACTACTCTGGCACAACTCTGGCACAACTCTGACACAACTCTGGCATGACCCAGGTACAACTCTGACACAACTCTGACACAACTCTGGCACTACTCTGGCACAATTATGGCACAACTGTGGCACTACTCTGGCAGAACTCTGGCACAACTCTAGCACAACTCTGGCACAACGCTGGCACAACTCTGACACAACTCTGGCACAACTCTGGAACAACTCTGGCAGAACTCTGGCACAACTCTGGCACAACCCTGGCACAACTCTGGTAAAACTCTGGCACAAGTCTGGCACAAGTCTGGCAGAACTCTTACACAACACTGGCACAACTCTGAAACAACTCTGCAACAACTCTGGGAAAACTCTGGCACAACTCTGGCACAACTCTGGCACAACTCTGGCACAACTCTGGCACAACTCTTGCACAACTTTGGCACGATGCTGGTACAACTCTGGCACAATGCTGGAAAAAAATCTTGCACAACTCTGGCACAACTCTGGCAAAACGTTAACACAACTGTGGCACAACCATGGCACAATTCTGGCACAACTCTGGCACAACTCTGGCACAATTCTGGCACAGCTGTGGCCCAATTCTGGCACAATTCTGGTACAACTCTCGCACTACTCTGGCACAACTCTGGCACAACTCTAGCACAACTCTGGCACAACTCTGGCACAACTTTGACACAACTCTGGCACGACCCTGGCACAATTCTTACACAACTCTGATACAACTCTTGCACAACTCTGGCACTACTCTGGCACTACTCTCTCACTACTCTGGCACAACTTTGGCACGATGCTGGTACAACACTGGCACAACGCTGGCAAAACTCTGGCAAAACTTTGGCACAACTCTGGCACAACTCTTCCACAACTTTGGCACTACTCTGGCACAACTCTCGCACAATTCTGGCACAACTCTGGCCAACAATGGCACAACTTTGGCATAACTCTGGCACAACTCTGGCACAGGTCTGGCACAACTCTGGCACAAGTCTGGCACATCCCTGGCATAACTCTGGTACAACTCTGGCACAGCTCTGGCAGAATTCTGGCACTACTATGGCATGGCTGTCCGTTGCTGGGATACGGCAGCAGTGTCATGTGCTCCGCGACTTCGGCTTGTGGCGTGGCGGACTGGACGCGGCGCTGGGCAGTGTCACACCTATTGAGCTACCGCGGCCGTGGCCCCTTGGCCCTGTTACGCTGTCTGACCTTTGCTACACTGTGCCGTTGGACGGCGAGGAGAGTCTCCTCTGTCCTTGACGCTTGTTTCCTTGCCTTTCCTCTCCTCTTTGTTGTGCCGTGGGTGGCGGCTGTTACATGTTTTCATACCCCGTAGATGTGCCGGTCAGGGGCAGCATTTGCATGCTCCTTCATGTTAATCAAGATTTTTATTTTAAAAATATATATATATGTATATATATATGGCATAACTCTGGCACAACTCTTGCACAACTCTGTCATACTTCTGGCACTACTCTGGCACTACTCTGGCATAGCTCTGGCACAACTCAGGCACAACTCTAGCACAACTTTTACACAACTCTGGCACAAATCTGGAACAACTCTGGCAGAACTCTGGCACTACTCTTACACAACTCTGGTACAACTCTGTCACAACGCTGGCACAACTCTTGCACAACTTTGGCACAACTCTGGCACAACTCTGGCACAAGTCTGGCACAACTCTGGCACAACTCCGGCACAGTTCTGGCACGACTCTGGCACAACTCTGGCACAAATCTGGCAAAACTCTGGCACCTCTCTGGCACAAATCTGGCACAATTCTAGCACAACTCTGGCAAAAATCTGGCACAACTCTGGCACAACTCTGGCACAACTCTGGCACGACTCTGGCACAACTCTGGCACAACTCTGGCACAACTCTTACACAACTCTGGCACAACTCTGGGACAACTCTGGCACAAATCTGCTACAACTCTGGCACAACTCTGGCACAACTCTGGCACAACTCTTACACAACTTTGGCACCATGCTGGTAGAACTCTGGCACAATACTGGCAAAAATCTGGCACAACTCTAGCTCAACTCTGGCACAACTCTCGCACAGCTCTAGCTTAACTCTGGCACAACTCTGGCACAACTCTGGCAAAACTCAGGCACATCTCTGGCATAACTATGGCACAACTCTGGCACAGCTCTGGCACAACAAAGGCACAACTCTGGCACAACTCAGCCAAAACTCTGTTAAACCGCTGGTACAACTCTGGCACAACTCTGGCACAACTTTGGCACAACTCTGGCACAACTCTTGCACCACTTTGGCACAACTCTGCCAAAACTCTGGCACGATGCTGGCAAAAATCTAGCACAACTCTAGCACAACTCTGAAACAACTTTAACACAACTCTGACACAACTCTGGCACAATTCTGGCACAACTCTGGCACGATGCTGGCAAAAATCTAGCACAACTCTAGCACAACTCTGAAACAACTTTAACACAACTCTGACACAACTCTGGCACAATTCTGGCACAACTCTGGCACAACTCTTGCAGAACTCTGGCACAATTCTGGCACAACTCTGGCACAACTCTGGCACAACTCTGGCACAACTCTAGCACAACTCTTGTACAACTTTCGCACAACTGTGACAAAACTCTTGCACAACTCTGGTACAACTCTGGAAAAACTCTGCCACAACACTGGCACAACTCTAACACAACTCTGGCACAACTCTAGCATGATGCTAGTACAACTCTCGCACAACTGTGACAAAACTCTTGCACAACTCTGGTACAACTCTGGAAAAACTCTGCCACAACACTGGCACAACTCTAACACAACTCTGGCACAACTCTAGCATGATGCTAGTACAACTCTCGCACAGCGCTGGCACAACTCTGGCACAACTCTGGCACAACTCCGGCACAACTCTGGCACAATTCTGGCACAACTCTGGCACAACACTAGCACAACTCTGGCACAACTTTAACACAACTCTGGCACAACTCTGGCACAACTCTGGAACAACTCTTGCACAGCTCTGGCACAATTCTTGCACAACTGTCGCACAACCCTGGCACAACTCTGGCACTACTCTGGCACAACTCTGCCACAAGTCTAGCACAACTCTGGCACAACTCTGACACAACTCTGGCACGACCCTGAAACAACTCTAACACAACTCTGGCACAACTCTGGAACATTTCTGGCACAAGTCTGGCACTACTCCAGCACAACTCTGGCATAACTCTTGAAGAACTCTGGCATATCTTTGGCACATCTCTGACACAACCGAGGCACAACCCTGGCACAATTCTGACACAACTCTGGCACAACTCTGGAACAACTTTGGCACAACTCTGGCACTACTCTGGCACAACTCTAGCACAACTTTGGCACGATGCTGGTACAACTCTGGCACAACGCTGGCACAACTCTGGCACTGTTTTGGCACAACTCTGGCACAACTCTTGCACAACTCTGGCACAACTCTGGCACAACTCTGGCACAACTCTGGCACAACTCTGGCACAACTCTGGCACAACTCTGGCACAACTCTGGCACAACTCTGGCACCACTCTGGCACAACTCTGGCACAAGTCTGGCACAACTCTGGCACAGTTCTTGCACACCTCTGGCACAACTCTGGATCAACTCTGACACAACTCTGGGACAACTCTGACACAACTCTGGCACAACTCTGGCACACCTCTGGCACAACTCTCGCACAACTCTGGCACAACTCTGGCACAATTCTGGCACAACTCTGGCACAACTCTGGCACCACTCTGGCACAACTCTGGCACAACTCTGACACAACTCTGGCACAACTCTGGCACAACTCTGGCACAACTCTAACACAATTCTGGCACAACTCTAGCACAACTCAGGTACAACTCAGGCACTACTCTGGCACAATTCTGGCACAACTCTGGCACGATGCTTGTACGAGTCTGGCACAGTGCTGGCACAAGTCTGGCACAACTCTCGCACAACTCCTGCACAACTCTGGCACAACTCTGGCAAAACTCTGGCACAACTCTGGCACAACTATGGCACATATCTGGAATACGTCTGACACAAATCTGGCACAGCTCCGGCACAACTCTGGCAGAACTGTGGCACAACTCTGGCACAACTCTGGCAAAACTCTGGCACAACTCTGGCACAACTATGGCACATATCTGGAATACGTCTGACACAAATCTGGCACAGCTCCGGCACAACTCTGGCAGAACTGTGGCACCACTCTGACACAATTGTGGCACAACTCTGTCATACTTCTGGCATTACTCTCACACAACTCTGGCACAACTCAGGCACACCTCTTGCAAAACTCTTACGGAAATCTGGCACATCTCTGACACAACTCTGGCATAACTCTGGCACAACTCTGGCACAACTCCAGCGCTACTCTGGCACAACTCTGGCACAACTCCAGCGCTACTCTGGCACAATGCTACTACAACTCTCGCACAACGCTGCAAAACTCTTGCACAACTTTGGCACAACTCTGGCACAACTCTGGCACAACTCCAGCGCTACTCTGGCACAACTCTGGCACAACTCCAGCGCTACTCTGGCACAATGCTACTACAACTCTCGCACAACGCTGCAAAACTCTTGCACAACTTTGGCACAACTCTGGCACAACTCTGGCACCACTCTGGCACAACTCTGGCACAAGTCTGGCACAACTCTGGCACAGTTCTTGCACACCTCTGGCACAACTCTGGATCAACTTTGACACAACTCTGGGACAACTCTGACACAACTCTGGCACAAGTCTGGCAAATCTCTGGCACTACTCTGGCACATCTCTGGTGCTACTTTAGCACAACTCTGGCACAACTCTGGCAAAACTTTGACACAACTCTGGCACGACTCTGGAACAACTCTAACACAATTCTGGCACAACTCTAGCACAACTCAGGTACAACTCAGACACTACTCTGGCACAATTCTGGCACAACTCTGGCACGATGCTTGTACGAGTCTCGCACAGTGCTGGCACAAGTCTGGCACAACTCTCGCACAACTCCTGCACAACTCTGGCACAACTCTGGCACAACTCTGGCACAACTCTAGCACAACAGTGGCACAACTTTAACACAACTCTGGCACATTTCTGGCACAACTCTGGCACAACTCTGGCAAAACTCTGGCACAACTCTGGCACAGCTCTGGCACAAATATGGCACAACTTTGGCACAACCCTGGCACAACTCTGGTACTACTCTGGCACAACTCTGGCACAACTCTAACACAACTCCGGCACAACTCTGGCAAAACTCTGACACAACTCTGGCACGACCCTGGCACAACTCTGGCACAACTCTGGCACAACTCTGGCACGACTCGTGCAAGTCTGGCAATACTCTGCCACAACTCCACCACAACTCTGGCATCTCTCTGGCACAACTCTGACACAACTCAGGCACGACCCTCGCACAATTCTGACACAACTCTGGCACAACTCTGCAACAACTCTGGCACAACTCTGGCACTACTCTGGCACAACTCTAGCACAACATTGGCACGATGCTGGTAGAACTTTGGCACAACGTTAGCACAACTCTGGCACAACTTTGGCAGAACTCTTGGACAACTTTTGCACAACTTTTGGAAAACTCTGGCACAAATCTTGCACAACTCTGGCAAAACTCTGGCACAACTCTAGCACAACTCTGGCACAACTCTGGAACAACTCTGGCACAACTCTAACACAACTCTGGCACAACACTGGAACAACGATGGCACAACTTTAGCATAACCCTGGAATAATTCTGGCACAACTCTGTGACAACTCTGGCACAACTATAGCACAACTTTGGCATACCTCTGGCACAACTCTGGCACATCTCTGGCACAACTCTGTCACACTTCTGGCACTACTCTGGCACTACTCGAGCACAACTCTGGCACAACTCAGGCACAACTCTGGCACACCTCTTACACAACCATGGCACAACTCTGGCAGAATTCTGGCACAACTCTGGCACACCTCTGGCACAACTCTGGGACAACTCCAGCGCTACTCTGGCACAACTCTGGCACAATGCTGGTACAAACCTGGCACAACGCTTGCACAACTCTTGCAAAACATTGGCACAATTCTGGCAAAACTCTGGCACAACTCTGGCACATTTCTGACACAACTCTGGCACGACACTGGCACAACTCTAACACAACTCTGGCACAATTCTGGATAACCTCTGGCACTACTCTCGCACAACTCTGGCATGATCCTAGTACAACTCTAGCACAGCGCTGGCACAACTCTGGCACAACTCTGGCACAACTCCGGCACAACTCTGGCACAATTCTGGCACAACTCTGGCACAACTTTAGCACAACTCTGGCACAACTTTAACACAACTCTGGGGCAACTCTGGCATAACTCTGGCACAACTCTTGCACAGCTCTGGCACAATACTGGCACAACTGTCGCACAACCCTAGCACAACTCTGGCACTACTCTGGAACAACTCTGGCACAACTCTAGCATAACTGTGGCACAACTCTGGCACAACTCTGACACAACTCTGGCACGACCCTGGCACAACTCTAACACAACTCTGGCACAACTCTGGAACAACTCTGGCACAAGTCTGGCACTACTCTGGCACAACTCTGTCACAACTCTAAAAGAACTCTGGAATATGTTTGGCAATTCTCTGACACAACTGAGGCACGACCCTGGCACAATTCTGACAAAACTCTGGCACAACTCTGGAACAACTCTGGCACAACTCTAGCACTACTCTGGCACAACTCAGGCACAACTCTGGCACAACTCAGGCACGACCCTGGCACAATTCTGACAAAACTCTGGCACAACTCTGGAACAACTCTGGCACAACTCTAGCACTACTCTGGCACAACTCAGGCACAACTTTGGCACGATGCTGGTACAACTCTGGCAGAACGCTGGCACAACTCTGGCACATTTTTGGCACAACTCTGGCACAACTCTTGCACACATTTGGCACAACACTGGCACAACTCTGGCACAACCTTGGAACAACTCTAACACAACTCTAGCACAACTCTGGCAAAACTCTCGCAAAACTGTGGCACAAATTTGGCACAACTCTGGCACAACTCTGGCACATCTCTGGCACAACTCTGGAACAACTCTGGCACAACTATGGCACAACTCTGGCATAAGTCTGACACAAATCTTGCACAGCTCAGGCACAACTCTGGCAGATCTGTGGCACAACTCTGGCACAACTCTGGCACAACCCTGTCACAATTCTGGCACTACTCTCGCACAACTCTGGCACAACTCAGGCACAACTCTGGCACAACTCTTACACAACTCAGGCACAACTCTGGCACAACTCTGGTGCACCTCAGGCACAACTCTGGCACAACTCCAGCGCTACTCTTGCACAACTCTGGCACAACTCCAGCCCTACTCTGGCACAATGCTAGTACAACTCTCGCACAACGCTGGCACAACTCTTGCACAACTTTTGCACAACTCTGGCACAACTCTGGCACAACTCTGGCACAACTCTGGCACAACTCTGGCACAATGCTAGTACAACTCTCGCACAACGCTGGCACAACTCTTGCACAACTTTTGCACAACTCTGGCACAACTCTGGCACAACTCTGGCACAACTCTGGCACAACTCTGGCACAACGCTTGCACAACTCTGGCACAACTCTGGCACAACTCTGGCACAGTTCTGGCACACCCCTGGCACAACTCTGGCACACCTCTGGCACAACTCTCGCACTACTATGGCACGTCTCTGGCGCAACTCTGGCACAACTCGGGCACAACTCTGGCAAAACTTTCACACAACTCTGGCACGACTCTGGAACAACTCTAACACAATTCTGGCACAATGCTGGCAAAACGCCATCACAACTCTGGCACTACTCTGGCACAATTCTGGCACAACTCTGGCACGATGCTTGTACGACTATGGCACAGTGCTGGCACAAGCCTGGCACAACTCTGGCACAACTCTGGCACAACTCTGGCACAACTCTGGCACAACTCTGGCACAACTCTAGCACAACTCTGGCACAACTTTAACACAACTCTGGAACAACTCTGGCACAACTCTGGCACAACACTGGAAAAACACTGGAAAAACTCTAGCACAGCTCGGGCACAATTCTGGCACAAATGTTGCACAACCCTGGCACAACTCTGGCACAAATTTAACACAACTCTGGCACAACTCTGGCATAACCCTGGCACAACTCTTGCACAGCTCTGGCACAATTCTGGCACAACTGTCGCACAACACAGGCACAACTCTGGCACTACTCTGGAAAAACTCTGGCACAACTCTAGCACAACTCTGGCACAACTCTGGCATAACCCTGGCACAACTCTTGCACAGCTCTGGCACAATTCTGGCACAACTGTCGCACAACACAGGCACAACTCTGGCACTACTCTGGAAAAACTCTGGCACAACTCTAGCACAACTGTGGCACAACTCTGGCACAACTCTGACACAACTCTGGCACGACCCTGGCACAACTCCAACACAACTCTGGCACAACTCTGGAACAACTCTGGCACAAGTCTGGCACTACTCTGGCACAACTCTGGCACGACCCTGGCACAACTCCAACACAACTCTGGCACAACTCTGGAACAACTCTGGCACAAGTCTGGCACTACTCTGGCACAACTCTGTCACAACTCTAGAAGAACTCTGGCATATCTTTGGCACATCTCTGACACAACTGACGCACGACCCTGGCACAATTTTGCCACAACTCAGGCAAAACTCTGGAACAACTCTGGCACAACTCTGGCACTACTCTGGCACAAATCTAGTACAACTTTGGCACGATGCTGGTTCAACTCTGGCACAACGCTGGCACAACTCTGGCACATTTTTGGCACAACTCTGGCACAACTCTTGCACAAGTTTGGCACAACTCTGGCACAACTCTGGCACAACTCTGGCACAACTCTGGCACAACTCTGGAACAACTCTGGCACAAGTCTGGCACTACTCTGGCACAACTCTGTCACAACTCTAGAAGAACTCTGGCATATATTTGGCACATCTCTGACACAACTGAGGCACGACCCTGGCACAATTTTGCCACAACTCTGGCAAAACTCTGGAACAACTTTGGCACAACTCTGGCACTACTCTGGCACAAATCTAGTACAACTTTGGCACGATGCTGGTACAACTCTGGCACAACGCTGTCACAACTCTGGCACATTTTTGGCACAACTCTGGCACTACTCTGGCACAAATCTAGTACAACTTTGGCACGATGCTGGTACAACTCTGGCACAACGCTGTCACAACTCTGGCACATTTTTGGCACAACTCTGGCACAACTCTTGCACAAGTTTGGCACAACTCTGGCACAACTCTGGCACAACTCTGGCACAACTCTGGCACAACTCTGGAACAACTCTGGCACAACTAGGGCACAACTCTGGCATAAGTCTGACACAAATCTGGCACAGCTCCGGCACAACTCTGGCAGATGTGTGGCACAACTCTGGCACAACTCTGGCACAACTCTGTCACACTTCTGGCACTACTCTCGCTTAACTCTGGCACAACTCTGGCACAACTCAGGCACAACTCTGGCACAACTCCAGCGCTACTCTGGCACAATTCTGGCACAACTCCAGCCCTACTCTGGCACAATGCTAATACAACACTCGCACAACGCTGGCACAACTCTGGCACAACTCTGGCACAACTCAGGCACAACCCTGGCACAACTCTGGCACAACGCTGAGACAACTCTGGCACAACTCTGGCACAACTCTGGCACAGTTCTGGCACACCTCTGGCACAACTCTGGCACACCTCTGGCACAACTCTGGCACTACTTTGGCACATCTCTGGCGCAACTCTAGCACAACTCGGGCACTACTCTGGCAAAACTTTGACACAACTCTGGCACGACTCTGGAACAAGTGAAACACAATTCTGGCACAACTATGGCACAACGCCGGCACAACTCTGGCACTACTCTGGCACAATTCTGGCACAACTCTGGCACGATGCTTGTACGACTCTTGCACAGTGCTAGCACAAGCCTGGCACAACTCTGGCACAACTCCGGCACAATTCTGGCACAACTGTGGCACAACTCTGGCAGAAAACTAGCACAACTCTGGCACAACTTTAACACAACTCTGGCACAACTCTGGCACAACTCTGGCACAACTCTGGCACAACTCTGGCACAACACTGGAAAAACTCTGGCAAAACACTGGCACAGCTCGGGCACAATGATGCCTTCAATTTTGCCGCGTCCCTGATTTTTCCGCGGGCGGTCACTCTCCGCGGATCTCCGCGGATTATGCACTTCACCTCTACTAGTGAGTGGCCGGACACAGGTCACCTTCAGGCTATCGGCTATTCCGCGGACCACGGGCTTGGGACTGCTTCGCACACACGATGAAAACTAATACTCCGCGGCCCACCAGAGTATGGAATCCGACAATGGCAAACTCCCAACGACCAGTTGTTTCGCGGACCACAGGTCTAGACCTCTATGCAAACATCTTAATGAGAAGCGACACTCCGCGGCCCACTAGAGTACGGCACCCCGCAATGACAAACCCCTGATTATCAGCGATTCCGAGGACCGCAGGTCTAAACTTTTGCGCAGACACCTCACCGATGAGTGATGCTCCGCGTTCCACTTCTTCCCCCACGGAAGTCCACCACCTCGTGGCGTCCGACTCCTCTCCGCGGAGTCCCGTTCCGCAGACGTGTGCAAGCAAGGGACACCGCCGGCAGCCCACCTCACTCGGACTTTTGGTTCTTCACGCACTCTCCCACAGTCTGCGGATCGAACTCCGAGAGCAACTGAGGGCAAGAAGGCGATGGGCGGAGCATAGGAATGAGAGTAGGCCAATGACTTTGATAAAGCTGATTGCGGAGTACATGGAATACTTTTTGGAAGGCAAGCAAGTCTGAGTTGCACTTGTGCTATTGCTGGTGGGGCCCTTTTCTACTTGGGACTCCGCACAGCATGTCTACACGCCGTCGGTCTCATCCCTCTCACACCATCCTATTTCCTCCAATTTTGGACTCCACGCGGTGCGGCTACGCACCGCGGGTCTCGGCCTATTCACACACACATACACACTGCCTATCTTCTGCTGATCATGTTCTCCATCCACGGTTCGTGCACGTGGTTCTTCGTGTTCTTCCTTGAACCTTCGTCTTCCGCGGTGCGTCTCCCGGGACTCCTCCGTGATTGATGCTTGGTCGCTTATGCTGATTGGACGTTTTCTCCCCTGATTGCTCAGTTCCTCCGCTGTCCTGCCTGTGCTTTGTCAGTGGCCGCGGATTCTACTGCGACTTGTCCCTGTTCCCTTTGCACCGCGGCTCTTCCCTCCACTGCTTCCCGCCTTTCCACAAGTTCTTCGATTGAGGAGAACCGCCGCAGACGAGTTGTTTGCCTGCGGCGGACTTCCCATCAATACCCTGGCCCTTGCCTCCTCGGATCCGCGCTACCCCTCGCTCAACCGCATCCGCGGGAGCCAGCATCCTGTGCGCGGACCCTCTGCCTTCTTGGTCCCCATTCCGCGGATTGCTTCTTTTGCGGAGCTGCGACAGATTTGTGCGTGACACTGATGCCCCCAACCCCCCCTTTTTTTGAGACTCTGTCCCAGAATCTCTCAGCGTGTTTTCTACGTGAAATGCTTGCGGGGCTTGGGGCGACCCCGTTCCTCGCACGGTCGGCAGTACTTTTCCACCGTTCCTCCCCACCGCTTGAGCTTCACCGCGCAATCGTCGTGGACGAATAGCCGGCATCCTTCACACCGCGCTCCAATTGTGGGTGCGCCGACCAAGTTCTTGCATGAGGAGCAGTGTTGCGCGCGCTCGTACTTTTGGCAGCTTGAGCATCGGTAGATCCGCTTGCCTTCGCTGCTCCGCCCCACCTCCTTGGCGCAGGATTCATGTGCAAGGCCTCCGCAGTGCTCGCACCGGTAGACTGACCCCTCAAGCCGACCAAAGCAGTTGTCCCCCGTGCAGATGCGCTTGTTGGAGAACTTCCATTTCATCCTCCGCGACTTGTTGCGACAGTTGCCGCAGGTCCAGATGCCCTCCTTCCCGCGCTTGCCACACCGGAGGTGGCACATGGTCCGACACATGCCGCAGGGTTTGCCGAACTCGGTCAGCTGTGTTTCACACCCTTCGCAGAGTGGGGCCAAAGTTTCAGTGCCGTAGGATAGTGAGGCCCCTTTTTCCACGATTTCCGCTCCCACACATCTTTGACACTGCCCTGCCTATACCGAGCTGCCCGTTACAAGGCAGCCCTGATGAGCCATCCGGCCACACTGGGTGCAGCCCTCCCCCGTGCGGACAGCCTTTATACAGGTGGGGCAGTTTTCAGCAGGTGCAGGCGGATCCTGCTCTTCCTCATCCTCCGAATCCACCTCCTCTCCTTCTGCGGTGACACGCGGCGGCTTCCGGATCCCGTGCTTGCGCTCGATCTCTTGGCGGCACTTCCGACACTTCTCTGCTCCGCTCCGCTCTCCCTTCGCGTTCCGCGGCTGCTCCAGGCACTTGTCGCATATCCTTCGTTGGCATCCTTCACAGTCCTGCACCCGTCTGCCCCAGCGATGCCCGCATTGAGCACACGTCTGTCGTGCCTTTTCCTTCTGAGCCTGTTCCACCGCTGCCATCCAACCTTCCTCTTGCCATTGTTGCATGGTGGCCCCTGTTGCCGTGCGAGGCCCTTGCCGCGCCCCGGCTGCCTCCTCTTCCTCCTCCTCATCGGGGTCCCATCCCCCTCTCGCCTCTCCTCCCCTGGATCCTGGGCCGGCTCCGCCGCCTCCTTCTTCTTTCTGCTCTGCCTCTTCCCCCTGGCCTTCACTCATGCACCGCAAGCAGGTGCGGTTCCAACCAATGCAGCTCTTGGCCAGCCCTTGGTGCACGGGTTGGCCGCAGGCGCGGCAGACGACTTTCAGGAGCTTCTCCTCGGGCAGGTTCTCCCCACAGACTGCGCAGGGTCCCGTGTAGGCAGCCAGGGCGCGGGGGCTCATAGGGACAATCCTCCGTGGAGCGTCGGTGACCCCCTGTGGGGTCATCTCTCCGCTGCCCGTCTGTGGTGATCTTGACTGTTGCCGTTCTTGCTGCTC
>SZWC01014954.1:42237-52651 GCA_023375785.1 Penium margaritaceum
GCACAACTCTGGCAGAACTCTGGCACAACTCTGGCACGACTCTGGCACAACTCTGGCACAACTCTCACACAACTCTGGCACAACTCTGGGACAACTCTGGAACAACTCTGGCACAACTCTGGCACAACTCTGGCACAACTCTGACACAACTCTGGCACGACCCTGGAACAACTCTGACACAACTCTGGAACAACTCTGGCACGACTCGTGCAAAAGTCTGGCACTACTCTGGCACAAATCTGACACAACTCTACCACAACTCTTCTATCTCTCTGGCAGATTTCTGACACAATTCAGGCACGACCCTCGCACAATTCTGACACAACTCTGGCACAACTCTGGACCAACTCCGGCACAACTCTGGCACTACTCTGGCACAACTCTAGCACAACTTTGGCACGATGCTGGTAGAACTTTGGCACAACGCTAGCACAACTCTGGCACAACTTTGGCAGAACTCTTGGAAAACTTTTGCACAACTTTTGGAAAACCCTGGCACAATTCTCGCGCAACTCTGGCAAAACTCTGGCACAACTCTAGCACGACTCTGGCACAACTCTGGAAAAACTCTGGCACAACTCTAACACAACTCTGGCACAACACTGGAACAACGATGGCACAACTTTGGCACAACCCTGGAACAACTCTGGCACAACTCTGTGATAACTCTCGCACAACTATAGCACAAGTTTGGCATACCTCTGGCACAACTCTGGCACAAATCTGGAACAACTCTGTCACACTTCTTGCACTACTCTGGCACTACTCGAGCACAACTCTGGCACAACTCAGGCACAACTCTGGCACAACTCTTACACAACCATGGCACAACTCTGGCACAATTCTGGAACAACTCTGGCACACCTCTGGCACAATTCTGGCACAACTCCGCGCTACTCTGGCACAACCCTGGCACAACGCTGGCACAACTCTTGCAAAACATTGGCACAACTCTGGCAAAACTCTGGCACAACTCTGGCACAACTCTGGCACATTTCTGACACAACTCTGGAACGACACTGGCACAACTCTAACAGAACTCTGGCACAATTCTGGATAAACTCTGGCACTACTCTCGCACAACTCTGGCATGATCCTAGTTTAACTCTAGCACAGCGCTGGCACAACCCTAGCACAACTCTGGCACAACTCCGGCACAACTCTGGCACAATTCTGGCACAACTCTGGCACAAATATAACACAACTCTGGGACAACTCTGGCATAACTCTGGCACAACTCTTGCACAGCTCTGGCACAATACTGGCACAACTGTCGCACAACCCTAGCACAACTCTGGCACTACTTTGGAACAACTCTGGCACAACTCTAGCATAACTGTGGCACAACTCTGGCACAACGCTGACACAACTCTGGCACGACCCTGGCACAACTCTAACACAACTCTGGCAGAAATCTGCAACAACTCTGGCAAAAGTCTGGCACTACTCTTGCACAACTCTGTCACAACTCTAGAAGAACTCTGGCATATCTTTGGCACATCTCTGACACAACTGAGTCATGACCCTGGCACAATTCTGACACAACTCTGGCACAACTCTGGAACAACTCTGGCACAACTCTGGCACTGCTCTGGCACAACTCTAGCACAACTTTGGCACGATGCTGGTACAACTCTGGCACAACGCTGGCACAACTCTGGCACATTTTTGGCACAACTCTGGCACAACTCTTGCACACGTTTGGCACAACTCTGGCACAACTCTGGCACAACTCTGGCACAACTCTGGCACAACTCTGGAACAACTCTGGCAAAACTCTCGAAAAACTTTGGCAAAAATTTGGCACAACTCTGGCACAACTCTGGCACAACTCTGGCACAACTCTGGAACAACTCTGGCACAACTATGGCACAACTCAGGCACAACTCTGGCACAACTCCCGCACAACTCTGGCAAAACTCAGGCACAACTCTGGCACAACTCTTATACAACTCTGGCACAACTCTGGCACAAGTCTGGTGCAACTCAGGCACAACTCTGGCACAACTCCAGCGCTACTCTGGAACAACTCTGGCACAACTCCAGCCCTACTCTGGCACAATGCTAGTACAACTCTTGCACAACGCTGGCACAACTCTTGCACAACTTTTGCACAACTCTGGCACAACTCTGGCACAACTCTGGGACAGCTCGGGCACAATTCTTGCACAACTGTTGCCCAACCCTGGCACATCTCTGGCACTACTCTGGCACAACTCTGGCACCACTCTAGCACAACTCTGGAACAACTCTGGCAAAACTCTTACACAACTCTGGCACGACCCTGGCACAACTCTAACACAACTCGGCACAACTCTGGCAAAACTCTGGCTCAAGTCTGGCACTACTCTGGCACAACTCTGGCACAACTCTAGCAGAACTCTGGCATATCTCTGGCACAACTCTGACACAACTGTGGCACGACCCTGGCACAATTCTGACACAACTCTGGCACAACTCTGGAACAACTCTAGCACAACTCTGGCACTACTCTGGCACAACTCTAGCACAACTTTGGCACGATGCTGGTACAACTCTGGCACAACGCTGGCACAACTCTGGCACATTTTTGGCACAACTCTGGCACAACTCTTGCACAAGTTTGGCACAACTCTGGCACAACTCTGGCACAACTCTGGCACAACTCTGGCACAACTCGGGCACAACTCTGGCACAACTCTGGCACAACCCTGGCACCACTCTGGCACTACTCTGGCACAACTCTGGCACCACTCTAGCACAACTCTGGCAAAACTCTGGCAAAACTCTGGCACAACTCTGGCACAATTCTGGCACAACTCTGGCACAACGCTGGCACAACTCTGGCACATCTCTGGCACAACTCTGGCACAACTCTGGCACGACCCTGGCACAACTCTGGCACAACTCTGGCACAACTCGGGCACAACTCTGGCACAACTCTGGCACAACCCTGGCACCACTCTGGCACTACTCTGGCACAACTCTGGCACCACTCTAGCACAACTCTGGCAAAACTCTGGCAAAACTCTGGCACAACTCTGGCACAATTCTGGCACAACTCTGGCACAACGCTGGCACAACTCTGGCACATCTCTGGCACAACTCTGGCACAACTCTGGCACGACCCTGGCACAACTCTGGCACAACTCTGGCACAACTCGGGCACAACTCTGGCACAACTCTGGCACAACCCTGGCACCACTCTGGCACTACTCTGGCACAACTCTGGCACCACTCTAGCACAACTCTGGCAAAACTCTGGCAAAACTCTGGCACAACTCTGGCACAATTCTGGCACAACTCTGGCACAACGCTGGCACAACTCTGGCACATCTCTGGCACAACTCTGGCACAACTCTGGCACGACCCTGGCACAACTCTGGCACAACTCTGGCACAACTCTCGCACAACTCTGGCACAACTCTGGCACAACTCTGGCACTACTCTGGCACAATTCTGGCACAACTCTGGCACGATGCTTGTATGACTCTGGTACAGTGCTGGCACAAGCCTGGCACAACTCTGGCACAACTCCGGCACAACTCTGGCACAACTGTGGCACAACTCTGGCACAACTCTAGCACAACTCTCGCACAAATTAAACACAACTCTGGCACAACTCTAGCACAACACTGGAAAAACTCTGGCAAAAATCTGGCACAGCTCGGGCACAATTCTGGCACAACTGTTGCACAACCCTGGCACCACTCTGGCACTACTCTGGCACAACTCTGGCACCACTCTAGCACAACTCTGGCAAAACTCTGGCAAAACTCTTACACAACTCTGGCACGACCCTGGCACAACTCTAACACAACTCTGGCACAACTGTGGCACAACTCTGGCTCAAGTCTGGCGCTACTCTGGCACAACTCTGGCACAACTCCAGCGCTACTCTGGCACAACTCTGGCACAACTCCAGCGCTACTCTGGCACAACTCTGGCACAACTCCAGCGCTACTCTGGCACAACTCTGGCACAACTCCAGCGCTACTCTGGCACAACTCTGGCACAACTCCAGCGCTACTCTGGCACAACTCTGGCACAACTCCAGCGCTACTCTGGCACAACTCTGGCACAACTCCAGCGCTACTCTGGCACAACTCTGGCACAACTCCAGCGCTACTCTGGCACAACTCTGGCACAACTCCAGCGCTACTCTGGCACAACTCTGGCACAACTCCAGCGCTACTCTGGCACAACTCTGGCACAACTCCAGCGCTACTCTGGCACAACTCTGGCACAACTCCAGCGCTACTCTGGCACAACTCTGGCACAACTCCAGCGCTACTCTGGCACAACTCTGGCACAACTCCAGCGCTACTCTGGCACAACTCTGGCACAACTCCAGCGCTACTCTGGCACAACTCTGGCACAACTCCAGCGCTACTCTGGCACAACTCTGGCACAACTCCAGCGCTACTCTGGCACAACTCTGGCACAACTCCAGCGCTACTCTGGCACAACTCTGGCACAACTCCAGCGCTACTCTGGCACAACTCTGGCACAACTCCAGCGCTACTCTGGCACAACTCTGGCACAACTCCAGCGCTACTCTGGCACAACTCTGGCACAACTCCAGCGCTACTCTGGCACAACTCTGGCACAACTCCAGCGCTACTCTGGCACAACTCTGGCACAACTCCAGCGCTACTCTGGCACAACTCTGGCACAACTCCAGCGCTACTCTGGCACAACTCTGGCACAACTCCAGCGCTACTCTGGCACAACTCTGGCACAACTCCAGCGCTACTCTGGCACAACTCTGGCACAACTCCAGCGCTACTCTGGCACAACTCTGGCACAACTCCAGCGCTACTCTGGCACAACTCTGGCACAACTCCAGCGCTACTCTGGCACAACTCTGGCACAACTCCAGCGCTACTCTGGCACAACTCTGGCACAACTCCAGCGCTACTCTGGCACAACTCTGGCACAACTCCAGCGCTACTCTGGCACAACTCTGGCACAACTCCAGCGCTACTCTGGCACAACTCTGGCACAACTCCAGCGCTACTCTGGCACAACTCTGGCACAACTCCAGCGCTACTCTGGCACAACTCTGGCACAACTCCAGCGCTACTCTGGCACAACTCTGGCACAACTCCAGCGCTACTCTGGCACAACTCTGGCACAACTCCAGCGCTACTCTGGCACAACTCTGGCACAACTCCAGCGCTACTCTGGCACAACTCTGGCACAACTCCAGCGCTACTCTGGCACAACTCTGGCACAACTCTGACACAACTCTGGCACAACTCTGGCACTACTCTGGCACAACTCTAGCACAATTTCGCACGATGCTGATACAACTTTGGCCCAACGCTGGCACAACTCTGGCACAACTTTGGCACAACTATGGCACAAATCTTGCACAACTTTAGCACAACTCTGGCACAACTCTGGCACAACTCTGGCACAACTCTGGCACAACCCTGGCACAACTCTGGCACAACTTTGGCCCGACTCTGGCGCAACTCTGGCACAACTCTGGCACTACTCTGGCATAACTCTGGCACAACTCTGGCACGATGCTGGTACAACTCTGGCAAAGCGCTGGCACAAGTCTGGCACAACTCTGGCACAACTCCGGCACAACTCTGGCACAACTCTGGCAGAACTCTGGCACAACTCTAGCAAACCTCTGGCACAACAACTTTAACACAACTCTTGAACAACTCTGGTACATTTCTGGCACAACTCTGGCACATTTATGGCACAACTATGGCACAACTCTGGCACAACTCTGGCACTACTCTGGCAAAACTCTGGCTCAACTCTGGCACAACTCTGGCACAACTCTGGCACAACTCTGGCACAACTGTGACACAACTCTGGCAGATACCGTGCACATCTCTGACACAACTCTGGCACAACTCTGGCACAACTCTGGCAAAACTCTGGCACATGTCTGGCACTACTCTGGTACAACTCTGGCACAACTCTAGCACAACTCTGGCATATCTCTGGCACAACTCTGACACAAATCTGGCACGAACCAGGCACAATTCTGACACAACTCTGGCACAACTCTAGAACAACTCTGGCACAACTCTGGCACTACTCTGGCACAACTCTAGCACAACTTTGGCATGATGCTGCTACAACTCTGGCCCAACGCTGGCACAACTCTGGCACAACTTTGGCTCAATTCTGGCACAACTCTTGCACAACTTTGGCACAACTCTGGCACAATTCTGGCACAACTCTGGCACAACTCCGGCACAACTCTGGCCCGACTCTGGCACAACTCTGGCACAACTCTGGCACAACTTTAGCACAACTCTAGCACAACTCTGGCACAACTATGGCACAACTTTGCCACAACTCTGGCACAACTCTGGCACAACTCTGGCACAACTCTGGCACAACTATGGCACAACTCTAGCATAAGTCTGGCACAACCATGGCACAGCTCCGGCACAACTCTGGCAGAACTGTGGCACAACTCTGGCACAACACTGCCACAACTATGTCACACTTCTGGCATTACTGTAGCACTATTCTGGCACAACTCTGGCATAGCTCAGGCACAACTCTGGCACAACTCTTACACAACTCTGGCAGAACTCTAGCACAACTCTGGCACAACTTTGGCTCAACTCTTGCACAAATCCTGCGCTACTCTGGCACAACTCTGGTACAACTCTGGCACAATGCTGGTACAACTCTCGCACAAGGCTGGCACAACGTTTGCACAACTTTGGCACAACTCTGGCACAACTCTGGCACAACTCTGGCACAACTCTGGCACAACTCTGGCACAACTCTGGCACAACTCTGGCACAAGTCAGGCAAAACTCTGGCACTACTCTGGCACATCTCTAGCACAACTCTAGCACAACTCTGGCACAGCTCTGGCACAACTCTGTCACAACTCTGGCACGACTCTGGCACAACTCTAACACAATTCTTGCACAACTCTGGCACAACTCCGGCACAACTCTTGCACTACACTGGCACAATTCTGGCACAACTCTGGCACGATGCTGGTACAACTCCGGCACAGCGCTGGCACAAGACTGGCACAACTCTGGCACAACTCTGGCACAACTCTGGCACAACTCTGGCACAACTCTAGGAAAACTCTGGCAGAACTTTAACACAACTCTGGCACAACTCTGGCACAACTCTGGCACAATGCTGGCACAACTTTGGCACAATTCTGGTACAACCGTGGCACAACTCTGGCACAACTCCCGCACTACTCTGGCAAAACTCTGGCACAACTCTAGCACAACTCTGGCACAACTCTGGCACAACGCTGACACAACTCTGGCAAGACGCTGGCACAACTCTGACACAACTCTGGCACTACTCTGGCAAAACTCTGGCACAAGTCTGGCACTACTCTGGCACAACTCTAGCACAACTCTGGCATATCTCTGGCACAACTCTGACACAACTCTGGCACGACCCTGGCACAATTCTGACACAACTCTGGCACAACTCTGGAACAACTCTGGCACAAGTCCGGCACTACTCTGGCACAACTCTAGCACAACTCTGGCACGACCCTGGCACAATTCTGACACAACTCTGGCACAACTCTGGAACAACTCTGGCACAAGTCCGGCACTACTCTGGCACAACTCTAGCACAACTTTGGCACGATTCTGGTACAACTCTTGCCCAACGCTGTGTTAAGATATGTCCCTCTGCTCATGTGTGTCCATGCGCGGCAGGACGGGGCCAGGGACGCCGCTGAGCGATGTCGCAGTTACTTCCTGCAACTGGTTGTGTTGCAAGGCTGATAGATGCAGGGTCCAAGTTCGGGTGTTGGTTGCGGCCGAGCTCTTGCAGTCACAAGGAAATACCCCAGTTGTCAAAGCAGCCCACAGTTCACATTGAAGTCCTGGGTTCAAGCCCTCTAGAGGTCTCGATGTTGCAGGATGGTTTTTTCTGTGACAGAGGATGGTACCCTGTGCCCCATGGTCAGATTTGACCTAGTGGTTAGACTTGACCAGATTGTAAGGCTTGACCTGGTGGTCAGACTTGACCAGGTTGTAAGACTTCACCAGAATTGACTAGGTGGTCAGGTTTGACCAGGTTTCAGCCTTGACTGAGTGAGAGAACTTGACTAGGGGATCTAGCCTAGTTAGTTTAGAGTAGATAAGCCCTCTCTGTGGTTTCATTGAATATATAACTTTGACCTTAATGACTATTGACCCTTGGGCTCTCACCACTTGAATTCTCTTGTGCTGTTCCTCCCACTCCCATTTCTTCATGGTATCAGAGCTAGGTTGTGGGCGGCTTCAGCATTGATCACTACCAAGGCCACTGCCACGGCTGCTTCCCAGGCCATTGCCACTGCCACGACCACTACCACAGCCCCTGCCACGGCCACTGCCACTGCCACGGCCGCTGCCCAGGCCGCTGCCCAGGCCACTGCCACTGCCACGGCCACTGCCACGGCCACTGCCACGGCCGTTGCCCGGGCCACTGCCACTTCCAAGGCCACTGCCGCTACCCTGACCATGACCACGACCACTTCTCGTGCCCTTGATCTCAAGAAGTGACTCTGCCAAGCGGCGCAGTGCCAGCTTCAGCCCTTAGTCTCCATCACCAATTCCACCTCTGCTGGAACCCCATCATGTCTGTCTTCGATCCTCCTGGGCATGCACCTGACACTGGTTCCAGCAACCCTCTCGCTGCAATTCCTCGCTTCACAGAGGACCTCACCTACAAGGCGTGGGCTGCACTCTTCAAAGCGTGGGCCAAGGACCAGAGAGTTTGGCACCTCTACAATCCCAAGTCCAAGAAGCCCTATGCAGCAGAGGATGGGGCGCGCGCTGTCCGCCTCCTCATGCGCATTGTTCCTCGCAAGCATATTCTTCCCCTTCAACGGTTCACTGGCCCTAAGGAGGATGAAGAGAGTGTGGAAGGAAGCGACAGTGACAGCAATGAGGAAGAAGATGACGATGATGACGACCCAGACGCACTCAAGGTCGCAGCGCCACGTGAGGCATGGCTCTTCCTCAAAAACAGCTACACTGTCTCCTCGCAGGCCGATGGGTCGCGCAAGCAGCGAGAGCTGCTCGACATTCGCATGCAACAAGGAGAGACGGTGGAATCGTACAGGAACCGCAGGATGCTGCGGAAAGAGGAGCTGCGCGAGTATCGCCTCCACATGCGTGACTGGGCCTTTGCAACACACATGATTGCAGCACTAGGGCCCAGGTTCGAGGTGCTCCTTGATCAGTTGCGCGACCATGAGAGCGAACTTCGTCTTTCTCATCAGATCCTGAACTGGACCTATGCCCAACTTCTTGCCAAAGAGAAGGATGCCCGCTTCTATACAGGGGATGGAGATACAGGCACTTCAGTGGTCATCACCATGCCGATAACAAGTAGTGGACACCCTCAAGGTGGCGGAAGGAGTAGCGGACAAGGTAGTGGAGCACGTGTTGCTGGTGCTGGTGGAGGAGTTGGACAAGCGACCTGCTTCAACTGCCAGCAACCAGGCCACTGCCACAAGCACTTTCCTCTGCCCCCTCAGCCAGGGCTCTTGGATCGTATCCGTGTTGCACGTGAGCGTTGGGAGAGACGCCAGCAGCAGCAACAGCAACAGCAGCAGCAGCAGCAGCGGCAGCAGCAACAGCAACAGCAGCAGCAGTAGCAGCAGCAGAAGCAGGAGCAGCAACCTCGTCCCCAGCAGCAAGGCGGCCACATGTATGTTGCCGAGGCAGCTCCCATCGCCTTAGAAGCACCACAGCCGCAGGAATGGGACTGGTTGGGAGCAGTACCAGCCGCAGCAGCAGCAGCAGTGGCTAGAGTCCCAGAGGGTGAAGCCGCTGCGGGAGCGCGCCTGCCTGCTCGTGACGCCCATGATGCTGGACAAGCCCGCAACCAGCAAGCCATCATCGACAGGCTCGTTGCCGAGATGGCATAGCTTCGTGTCCAAGTGGCCCACCAGGGAGGTGGGAGTTCTATTGATCATGAGTGCAGTGGGAATGTTTTGAGCATGCGGGATGCGAGGGCTGCCTGTGAGTCTGCACATGACTTGGCTGATGAGGGAGCATGGGTAGAGCACTGGCAAAGGGAAATCATGCGGAGGGTGAAAGAAGACTGGGGTGCTGAATGTCCACTGGTCACTGAGGAAGAGATTGCACACTGAAAGGTGACTACTACTGATAGGGAGACTGATGGGACATGGGCAGTAGACTCGGGAGCTACACATCACATGACGCCACGGAGGGATTGGTTCTGCATGTTGGGTCCAGTGGGCACTGTCCGCTCCGTACGAACTGGGTCTGGGGAAGCACTTGAGGTTCAAGGAGTGGGCACAGTGAGACTTCAAGGACCCATGGGAGAGGTGTTTTTGACGGACGTCTTGTATGTACCTGATCTCCAACTCAGTCTACTCTCCACGTCCACTCTCGACCGATCAGGCATGCATACCACTCACGGTGACGGCTTGTGTACCATCATG
>SZWC01014955.1:16463-41868 GCA_023375785.1 Penium margaritaceum
TATTTCTATATCTATATCTATATCTATATCTATATATATCTATATCAATGTCTATATCTATATCTATATTTATATCTATCTTAATATCAATATCTACATTTATGTATATCTACGTATGAATCTATATGTATATGTATATGTATATTTATATTTATACATATACATATCTGTATCTATATTCATATTCATATTTATATTCATGTTTACATTTATATCTATGTTTATGTCTACATCGAAATATATATCTATATCTATATCTATATGCATATGAATGTATATTTGTATTTATAACTATATCTATACCTTTATTTTTATCCATATCTATATCTATATCTATATATACATCTATGATTATATGCATATCTATATGTATGTGTCTATACTCATATAAATTTCTATATCTTTCTCTATATCTTTATTTGGATACGTTTTTATCTAAACATTTATATATTTTTATCACTTTCTATATCTATATGTATATCTATATCTATCATGTTTTTATATATGTGTGTGTGTGTGTGTGTGTGTGTGTGTGTATCGATATCTACATTTACATGAATATTGATAAATATATTTGTAACTATATCTGGATTTATTTTTATATCATACATGTAGATATATATATTCATGTTTTTATCGATGTGTATATCAATGTTGTATCTGCATGTCTGTCCATGTGTACATGTATGCTGAAATGATCCAAGTACATTTTTATATACATTTACAATTGGTGTAAAATATTTATTCCTTTGTTAAGAATTTAAAAATTTAGTAAATTAAATTTTTTTATTTAGTTTTATGTTGTTTTTAATTTAGAGATCCTTTAGTAGGAGCAATGTGAACATTGTTCTTTAGAATGCATAGCATGAAGTATGAAAGAATGTACGCTTGAAATTCACCAGGAAGAATAAATGAAGCTCATTATTTTGTTATGGAAGTTTTTCTCTGTTTTATTTATGTATTTGGTTTTTTGGTGTTAGTGCAACCTCTTATGATCATGGTAGACCCTACGTGAGTGCCAAAACAGATTCAATGACGCGCTATCTGGTACAAAGGGATTGATGATCGAAAGTGGGTTTCCTAGTATAAAGATTGCCGCGGTCGACTATCTACTTGTTTCGTCTTGACATTGTATTTTCTTGATGCTCGTTGAATGCGTCATGTCCATTTGATTGCTGCGCTGTCGGCCTTCAGGTGTTCGCACTTCTCCTCTGCAAGAACCCGATGGGGGTACTGAAGAAGTTGGTTGATGCTGCTAAGTTTTAAGTACCCCCATCGAAGGACAAACATTTCACACCCCCCGTACAATCTTTTCCGCCGTTAGCTACCCCCATCGAAGACTTTGCTGCTCTTGTGTTCGTCTCGCTCTGACAGGCAGGAAGAGCGTTGGTTTCACCACACCGACGTGCCGCCTGTGAACCGGTACACAGCACGATGGCCAGTCCACGACACTGGCGGCGGAAGCACACGATCTCCGGATGTGGCGGCAATGCCAGCATCCGCTGTCGAGGCCATCCGGCACGAAGGTGCGAGGAGCCAGCCGACTGCGTAAATCGTACAAGCGGGACAAGTCAACAAAACGAACCCGGGATATTTCGCGAAAAGGTCTCCATTATGACAGCAAATAAAAGGAGTAAATTAACATAAGACCGCCTAGAACAAAATGCAATTCTGGATTTTAACCAACGATCTTTCTGAGAACCTCTCTCCTTTGTAGCACATGAAACTCATATCATTCACCACGTTATATATCCTTGAAATTTGAATCGATTCAACACAATTGATTAACCCCCACTATATCACTTCTAACTCAACAAGTTTGAGAACAGCCCCTCAAAAGATTTCACTCATGACATAAGTTGTCATCCACAACATGATCCCTCGCATTAAAATCAGGTATGATCTGATGTTGTTCAGTTTCTCATTTCAAAATAACTTGAATTTGTTCAGATACTAATATATCTCCTACCATTTAGCATGTTAGTCACAACAATCAATATCCATCATGGATATGTTTCTGGAAACCTATTAAAAGTCTTTAATTTGCACACTTTTTCTCATGAACTACCTAAAGCACTCCCTTCCTTAGCTAATTTTTTTTCAAGGTCGTATTAAGTTCATTCCTTACTAGAACGACGATTCCATGAGGTGTTGAATGGAATCAAGTAACGATGCAATGTTGCATTGTCAAATAAACTTGCCAATTCCAACCAGAATAATGATATTGCAAGTTTGAAAATAATTAAAGTACAACATAACTCATACGATCCTCCAAAGATTTGGTTGTGAAAACTCCATCCAACATGCTTATCATTTTGGAAGCAAAACAATAATACATAAAAGAGGATGATGACTTGGTTATGATATTCCATCACAAAAAATAAAATTCTAAATGTTAATTATTTAGGATTTGTAAAATTATTTAACAACCATGAAAATCACTTCACTCCTTTCAGTTTGCATGATGACATATGATAAAGCTGGTAAGGAAACTGCAATCCCTTCATCAACCATATTACTCGTTGAAGCATCATTTGAATCTTTTTCTGTTTGACTAGTGCAACTTGATGAAAAATAGCACCAAACAAGGTATTACTTTCTTGGGATCACCTTAATGTTGCACAAAATACATTCATACAATTCTTTATACGTGTTTATCCTAGAATGTCCATTCAAATGATAGTTAACGTTAATGTTCTTCACATTGTGAAAAAATAGCATCTCTAGTGAACTTATTTGGAAATGCGATGTCTTCGACTAGAACATGGCTGTAAACTACATCAACGTGTTTCACTACCACTATGAAAAAAATATATCATTTTATCAAAACTTTCTCCATCTATGTAGTCTTGGAATTATCCAATAAATCTTCAATCCTTTAAAATTGATATGCTATCCTTATTTTCTGGGATTCTATAATGATACATACTAAAGTTTTGAGTCAAGAGTGCCGTCCATTTGTTATTCCAATGACTCACATACAAATCTTCTTTCCAGAATATTGGATAAAATCATTTTTCATGAAGGAATTTGCAAAAAAACAATGCAACGAAACTTCTCTTTTGAAATAAATGCATGGGAAAAAAACCATAATTCACAATAAGAACTCGGTCTAATACTTGACTCTTGCATAAAATATATGGTACCAACTCGTCTACATACTTCGTGCCATAGAAACAATGAAACATTTTTCCATAGGGTGCATCTCGTACGCGATTTTTAGTTTCAACTACTAAGGTGATTAGAATATAGGCATTCATATTTAGGTTTGTCAATACTTCTACTATGATGTTGGTGCTCAACAAAGCAACATGTATAAAAGAGATTAATTTGATGCTGTGATTGCCGTGCAATGCATAGGAAAGCGTTCTATCGAACTTGAGTGATGGACCATCGAACCAATTTGTTACGTCATATTACTACACATGTACACCTATCACCAAAAATTCTTGATGGGAAGTTAATGACCAACAAGCATCATCATGCAAAAATGAAAAAATAGTACACTTAAATACCCTTAAATTTAATATCATCAACATGATTTGCAAAGATAGGAATTTTATGTGAACCTATGAACCAGTTTAAAGAAAACATTTAACAAGTAACGAGAAGGATGTGACATTTGTTCCCATCAGCAATGGCTCTTATGATCACCATGATGGCTGGCTAATCCTAGGAAATTACTTCAATAAACCTTATCACCTTTTGTTCCCTTAAAATCTTTTCAACCCATCTCATGACGTGTGACCACAACTTTCATTTCCATTAAGGGATTTTTTCACTTGACAACAGGCAAAAGAAATCTCATTTGAAGGAGGATAATTGATGGACTACATGGGAAGCATCGATGTAGAATTTGCAGCATTAGCGCTTTGTTGGGCTCTCATGAATTATGTATGTCCATGTAAGAGAGAATGATTTTTATCTCCTTGAAACTTTTTTGGTTGTGTAGCGGGAGGGCCAGTTCGGCCCTCCCACCTCGTTGTAGCAAGGGGTGGATGCGCACCACCCCTCGCGTCAGCGAGGATTGGCTAGCGGCCAGCAATTCACTGGCCGCCGGCCATCTCGCGGCCGGCCGCCTGGACGGCTGACGGCCGGCCAAGTGACCGGCCATCCACCTGCTAGCCAGCCACCAGCCCGATCACGGCCTCAGCCCGATCGTCGGTTCAGAGGCCACAAGGGCCTCGAGGGCGAGGCCTCGTGGCCTCGTGCCCTCGCCCCCCCTCGCCCTCCTTGTAAACGAGCAAGAGAGTACGAGGGATAGGGGGAGCGAGGGTGAGGTCAAATTTGCTAGCGCAAAATCGCCAGCGTGCCTTGCACGCGACGATTTTGCGCCAGAACGACAAAACTAAATTCGAAGTTCATTTACGACAAAGTTTGACATAAAACAAACGGAATATCTCGTGCGAACACATGAGTTCAAGGTAAAAACCCCCGGTTTGGTTCCCAAAACCAGGGGTTTGGTTAAAAACGGAAATGGGCCTCCAGAGACTCAAAAGATTCAAGTCTCCCTACTCTCGGCCGTCGATGACGATTGCCCCTCAGTCTTGCAAAGGGGGTAAACCCCTGACGCGGGTTTAGAACGCCATTTTGCGAACTTTGACGAAGACTTCAGAGCGGGAGCTGGAGCCTTGACCCATTAGAATGGTTCTCAGAGCCACACGACCCTCGCGACCAAGGGTTTGACGGAAACAGCAGCCACGACATAGATAAAACGCCGTCGGCAGATGTAAGCAGTAGCAAAAACACCGGAATGGAGTACAGCATCCACACTTCACGGATTAAAGCGCCAAAAATTGCGTTAAAGAACTTGAAAACAGCTCTACTTCGTGGAGAATCTTCCTTCCACCCTCTCCTCACTTCCAAAGGGCTAGGAAGATTTTTTTTTGCGGGGTGGGGAGTCCCCTCCCTAGAAAAACCACAAAATCATCTCCATCTTCAAGGTTCCTTCAAGACCCCTTCATAAAAAACTAGGACAGCGCCCCTCCCCAAGCTTAGGGACTCTCACAACCTGAGAGCATCCGAAAAAGAAGGAGGGTGCCACCTTGGGGATTTTTGGCGGCGCCTCCAACGACGCCAGCTCAAGGAGGACGCCGCCAAGGGGCGCTAGACGCGCAAACAAGACTCAAGAGGAGGCCAAGGAAAACAAGAAGAAAAGAAAACAAGAAGACAAGAAGAAAAGTAGTGTTTTGTTTTAGATCTTGTACTTGCTTCTCTTCTTGCTCTTTTTCTTAGTTTTGTGAGCGGAACTCACAATTCTTGTTACTCCGTTGTGTTTTGATTTTCTGTTTTCCTAGATCCTAGTTGCTACGAAATGCCGTGAGTCATGGCCTAGGAGGACTAGTTTCTAAAACCACGACCTTCTGCCGACGTGGCGGCCTAGGAAAATAGAAATATGAATTGAAATTGCCTCACCGATCGTGAGAACAACGTCTTAGGAGGCGATTCCTCCTCGTTGTGGGGTGATCCTCACAACAACCTTCACGTGCTACTTGCACGAGCCACGTGATGGCAAGTGCCGGACCGTCTAGGACCAAGAAGGGAAAGGTGGTGACGGCCTCACCACGAGCTTTCGGCGGACTCCACGTTTTGGGAGCCGCCGCCACGAGCACGGTTGCCAACCCAAAGGCAACCGTACAGCCCAGGTCAACCCTACTGCCTAAGGGAACCGACGCCAACCTCGGCGATACCGAGCAGCGTGCTGAGGCGAAAATGGTGCTTGACGAGCATGTCGACGCGCACATGGGCAAACCCCACACAACAGACGATGCCATGGAGGAGGATCTCCTAGGGGGATACCCCGACGAAGAGCACGACTTCGACAATGGCGAAGGCGACGAGGATCGCGACCATTGCCATCGTCATGCGATGAACTCAAGCCGATTGCCCGAGAAGGGAAAAACACCCGCTGCATCGCCTGAAGTTGCCAACGGCAGTGAGATTGTCAAGAGCAGCAAGGGCGTTGAAAGCAGCTACACGGAAGTTCTCGCGAGAACGAGCCGGACGACGTTGCCACAAAGGCAATTCACGATGACCGTCATATGCTCGCAGAGTTTGCTGCCAAGGCCGCGGGCCCACTTTAGATCGCCACCGGAGGTGGAGATACAGCACCACTCGGAGCAATGGGGGCGAACCCTCCGTCCTACGATGCGGCCGCAATGGGGCAAGGCAACGCCCACTCAAGCATCGTCGCCGACGACAGACTCCTCCAATAGGTGGGACTCCTTGGAGGCGTGTACGCGAACCATACCCTCTTACAATGGGTAAGGGTGCACTGACAACGTGAGACCCTGGAGGCTATCACCGATGCTCGGACGACATCAGAGCTCAAGTTTGCGTTTGCCAACCTGTTGGTCCACGTTGCGCAGAGCATCACGGACCTTGGCCGTGATCGCAAACTGTAGCGCCTAGCCGTCCATGAGGCAAGCTGCCGATGCAACGACCTCGACTAGGCGTTCCAGAGCGTGACCCAGGTGTGGATGCAACGACAAGCGCAGCGTGCCGCACTGCAGATGCCACTACCAGTGGCAACAACGACATGCCTACCTCGACGACTTCGGGGTCGGTCATAAACACGTCCTTCCTCTATAGTGTGGAGATCTTCCGGAAGGGCGTGAGGTTGACCGACTGGCTGAACCGCATGGAGCATATTCTACATGTCCACAAGGCTCCACTCAGCTAGTGGGGCAACCTTACCACAACGTAGCTTGAACACAAACTCTTCAAGTACGTGGTCAAGGAGTGGACTGCACAGTAGCCGCACCTCCAGTGGCAGCCCATGCCGTGGGAGACTTTCTACGCAATCATGCGCAAGAAGTGAACCGAACGTGACAAGGCGTAGCGCGCCTTCCACAAGATCAAGGACTTAAGGTAGCTGGGTAGTTCGCTAGAATCCTACTTGAGCGAGTTCACCGCACTCGTGGAGGAAGCCGAAAGCTTCACCGAGAACGATGGAACTCAGACATTCAAGTACCCGGAGTGCATGCTGCTAGAGTACTTGCAGGATGGTCTCACCAGGGAGAAGCAAAAGGACAACACCACCACAAAAGCCACTCGCCAAGCTTGGACAAGCAGGAGGGCGTTGCACGACTACATGAGCAAAGTGTATTTGGCAAACCCGAAGAACTACTCTGATGCACGGCCGAACGCGCGTGTACATCAGGGGCGTGACATGCGCGTGGACGCTGCTGGGGCTGGTGGATCAGTCGGACAGCGAGGCGGGGCCAACAGCAAGGAGCCTTCAAACCCTCTAGCCAAGAAGGCTAGTGGACACAAGGGTCTGAACAACAAGCGCAGCCGCGAGAACGACGAGCTGCAGGCGCCGCGTGAGCGTTGCAACGTAGCCTTCCGCGAAGGGCTCTGCCACAACTGCATGCAGCATGGCCACTTTAGAGCTTAGTGCCCTGAGGCTGCTGGTGGTCAAGAGGTCGCAACGCTAGTTGCAACAGCAGCACCTCGTGGGGATGGTGCAGGAGGAGGCCGCGGACAAGGCCGTGGACACGGTCGCGGTTACGGCAATGGGCATGGCCGTGGTAATGGACAGGGCCGTGGGGCGGGTTTTCCCCACCCCTAAGTGACGTCAGTGGGGACAACTTAGGGGTAAAACTAGATCACAAGTGTGAATTCATGTTTTCTGACAAGGTTGTTAAACAATTTGAGTTTTTGACGAGTTCAACTTTTTCTGTTGTCTTCTCCCCTCTCATAAAACCTCATTTTGCACTTGCTGATCGACATTGCCCACTAAACATTGCATCACCAGCCAAGATGCATGATCAAACTTGCTTTGTTGTGGTGACACCAACCACTATGCAAGAGTAGTATAACACAGTGATTGAAGCAAACGCCCTCAAAGCGATGAGCTCAATCACATTCGTAGTACCTTTAGTCGACGATTTCGAGCCAGTGAAATTTAAAGACAACAAGGTGGTGGCCGAAATCACACGTGCCCACAAGATGTGGACTCGAGTGGGTGGATCATGGCAGTTGCAACGCCTGTCGTACAGATTCCATGTTTATCACAAACTCGGATTACCTTCGTCGAGTCTGTTCACTCGGAAGAGTGGAGGCAACATGACGATGCATTTCAAAGGACACCAAGCTGGTGCTCCTGTGAACATGCTTGCTGACTCTAGAGGGGATGACTCTTTTGTTAGCCTTGGTTTTACCCGTCAGGTTGGCCTCAAATACGAGCCATCCAATGGCGCAGTTGATGTCGGTGACAACTGTACGGTAGCCAAAATCGGTACTTGTAAAGGAAAAAATTGTATTCAAGGGTTTACACAGAGTGTCACGTTGAAGGTACTCAACCTTCTTGACTCATTTGACGTGGTGCTAGGCGATCCCTAGCTCCGTGACAACGAGGCTCTAATGTGCTTTGAATCAAAGCATTTTATCCTCCGAAAAGGACAACACCGCTTTACGTTAATTCCAAGTACGGAGTTATCACCGACCCGACTCAAAGTCCATGCCAGCTTGTTTCCAATGCAGGTCAAGAGACGTATTCGACAAGGTTGTTGATACATCTTGGCTCAGCTGCATAAAGTGCAGGACAACGTCACGGAAGACACGCTACGAGAGATCATATCTCTATTGGCGGAGTTCTAGGATGTATTCGAAGACCCACCGGCTGGGCTTCCACCAAAAAGACACATGGGCCATGCGATTCCGCTGCAACTGGAGGCGACTCCTCCATTCAGACCCATGTATCGCCTTAGTCCAGTAGAAAGGCAAGAGGTCGAACGCCAAATCAAAGAGTACCTTGCAAAAGGATGGATCGAGCCAAGTAGCTCGCCGTACGGTGCGCCCATTCTTTTTGTGAATAAAAAGGACGGTGGTTTACGCATGTGCGTTGATTACCGGGCATTGAACAAACTGACATTGAAAAATTGGTTCCCCTTACCGCGAATTGAGGACCTTTTTGACCAAATCCAAGGCGCAAAAGTGTTTTAGTCCTTGGATTTCTCTCAAGGGTACCATCAAATCCGCATCACATAAGAGGATGTGCCCAAAACTGCGTTTTGAACGCACATGAGATACTATCAGTTACGAGTGGTATGCTTCGGGGTTAAGAATGCCTCGGCAACCTTTCAAGAAGAAATGAACCAAACATTCGCCAAGAAACTCGACCAGTTTGTCTTGGTTTACCTGGATGACATCCTGGTTTTCTCCAAATCCATGGAAGAGTACATAGACCATCTATGCGAAGTTCTCTCAATCCTTCGGGAACAGAAGTTTTATGCAAAAGTGAGCAAGGGCAAGTTTGCACAAGATGAACTCGAATACCTCGGACACATCGTTGTCAAGGACAGCATCCGTGTTGACCCACAAAAAGTCCAAGCCGTTGTGGATTGGCCACACTCCAAAAATATTGGGCAGATTCGGTCTTTCCTCGGCCTTGCAAACTACTTTTGACAATTTATGCATGGGTATTTGACCCTGGAAGCACCGTTAACCAGGCTCACACGAAAGGACATGCGTTGGGAATGGACATCTGATTGCGAGAATGCTTTCCTCAAAGTCAAAGAGCTTCTATCCACATCGCTTGTCCTAGTTCTTCCACATCCATCGCAACCGTGGGAGGTTCGATGTGATGCGTCGGAACTAGGACTTGGAGCTGTCCTCATGTAGAACGGTCACCCAGTTGGGTATGAGAGCCAAAAGCTCATCCTCGCAAAATGCAGTACACGACTGGGGATCAAGAACTCCTTGCGGTAGTACACGCTTTCAAGATGTGGCATTGCTACCTCGAGGGTGCTGAAGGGGGTGTGACAGTCGTGACTGACCATAATCCATTGGTGTTTTTTCCAAAAGCAACCGAACCTGTTAAAACGACAGGCGCGTTGGAGCGAATACCTAAGTCAATTTTTGTACACATGGGAATATCAGCCCGGACGCATCAATGTGGCCGCTCCACTAAGCCGACAGCCTGTGGAAATCAAAGCAACCACCAAGGTCAGTGGGTGTTTTATGGCCATTGCAACATCAATCGTACAACCACCAGATCCCCTAACACCTCTACGGCAACCACCACGAGAGATTATCCATTTCAACGGTTTTGTAAACAGGATCCAGATGAGATACTATGTGGATTCTTTGTTTCAAGACTCTCAAAATCTGGACAAGTACGGCTTGGTGGAGGCCAGACGAATCTTTTGGCTTGTAGAAGAAGTTGTTGTGCCAAACTCAGGAGAACTTCGAACAAAGGTTATCTCCCAGGTCCATGACATGTCGATCGCAGGTCACGAGGGACCCCGAAAGACCGCACAGGCACTCTCGGTCTAGTATTGGTGACCAGCTTGGAGTGTCGATGTTCGTAAGTATTGCATGACATGCGACCCATGTCTTTGGAATAAGGCTAGTAACAAGAAGCCCACGGGACTCCTCTAGTAGCTTCCCATTCCTGGGAATCCATGTGAGTGCGTCAGCATGGACTTCATTACTAGTCTTCCAGACACGGCTCGTGGCCAGGATGTAATACTAGTGGTTGTGGATTTTTTGACGAAGATGACACACTTCATTACCACAACCACTGACGTGAACGCAGAGGAGACCACTCGCCTCTTCTTTGAAGGTGTCTTATAGTACCACGACTTGTCTTTGCGCATCATCTCTGATCAAGATCAAAAATTTGCTCTTAAGTTCCGGTAATATATGCACGAGCACTTTGGCAGTGAGTTGCAAATGTCGACAACATTTCAACCTCAAACTGACGGACAAACAGAGCGCATGAATCACACTCTAGAGAAAATACTCCGCATGTACGTGGACCCTGGCTTTCATGATAGGGACAAATTTCTAGCACCGACAGATTTTGCGGTGAACAACTCGATGAACGAGTCCACACAGTTCACACCGTTCGTGTTGAAGAATGGTCGATATCCTGTGGTACCCTCTTCATTGGTGAAGAGTGGGAGTACAGGAGGGCAGGTCCCTTCTGCTCAAGCCTTTGCCGAGTGCATCGACTCCTTGTTATAGGAGGCGAAGGGTCACCTTCAAGCAGCTCGGCTGCGACAAAAGGCATATGCCGACAAAGGTCACCGGGAGGTGTCATTTGACATCGGTGACAAAGTGCTACTCACCACTAAAAACCTTCGGTTGAAGTCGCCAGGGGCAAGAAAACTTCTACCGAAGTGGATTGGGCTGTTTCCCATTGTGGCACGCATTGGGCCAGTGGCATACCGATTGCTACTTCCACCGAGTATGAAGATACATGATGTATTTCATGTGAGTCAGATCTACTTACACGGCAAAAGGAACTGTTCATCCACCACCAGCAGTCCTTGCTGCCGACGGCCAATACGAGGTCCTTCGCCTACTCCAGCACCGAGAGCGTACTCTTCAATTACGCGTTGTTAGGGAGTACCTCGTTCATTGGGCGGGTTTTGGACTTGAACATAATTCATGGGAGCCCGAATCTCGGTTGCCCACAGGGGTGGTCAACGAGCAAGCTTGCAGCTCGCACAGATCAATGCGTGGCAGGAGGTACCACTTGAACGCAAGAAAAGTGAACAACATTCCTACAAGGCAGCATTCACGGACAACGACCATAGGAGGTTGGGGACGCCTAAAATGGTTGTCCCGCGGACGCTCCAGCCTAAAGGCGGGAGGCCGCTAGTCGTGCTAACCTACAAACTGCAGCTTAGGTCTAAGTACCATGCACGTGTTCATGTTTAGCTGGTGATTGAAATAATAAATTTTCTTTCACAATTTTTATGAGTCACTAACTAACAATCCTACTTGTTGTTCATGAACCAGGACGGTTCATAATAAGTGGGGAGGAATGTAGCGGGAGGGCCAGTTCGGCCCTCCCACCTCGCTTAAGCGAGGGGTGGTTGCGCACCACCCCTCGCGTCAGCGAGGGCTGGCCGGCGGCCACCACTTTGCTGGCTGCTGGCCAGCTTGCAGCCAATCGGCTGGACGGCCGGCGGCTGGCCAAGTGACCGGCCAGCCACCAGTTGCCGATCGTGGCCCCAGCCTGATCGGCGGCTGAGAGACCACGAGGGCCTCGAGGGCGAGGCCTCGTGGCCTCGTGCTTTCGCCCCCCCTCGCCCTCCTCGCAAATGAGCAAGAGAGGACGCGGGATACGGGGAGCGAGGGTGAGGTCAAATTTGCTGGCGCAAAATCGCCAGCGTGCCTCGCACTCAAGGATTTTGCACCAGAACGACAAAACAAAACTCAAAGTTCCTTTACGACGAACTTCGACATTAAACAAACAATATTACTGGTGCAAACACACAAATTTGAGGTAAAAACCCTCGGTTTGAGTCCCAAAACCAGGGGTTTGGTTTAAAACGGAAATGGGCCTCCGGAGACTCAAAAGATTTGAGTCTCCCTGCTCTGGGTCGTTGATGACAATTTCCCCTCAGTCTTCTGAAGGGGGTAAACCCCTGACGTGGGCTTAGAACGCCATTCTACGAACTCAGACGATGACTTCAGAGCAGGAGCTAGAGACTCGACACGTTACAGGTTGGCGTATGCCATAAAATGGAAACCAACACTTGTACCTTTTGGAACTTTACAATCAAGTGGTTATTTCATGAGGGGTAGAAAACCACGCTAGAGTAAGTACCCGAAGAGTGCTTTCATGGATAATATGGGAGTTGCACCAACCAAAACCACCCCTATTGAAAATTTCAACACTTTCTCTCACCTGAGGAGATGTATGGATTGAAGAATCCATTAAAGGGAGACCATACATCACATTTCTAGATTGTGGATTCTACCAAAAACGTTTCATGAGAGAGAAAAGGAGGTGAGGCCACACACAAAAGCAAGGAGAACAAAAGCTTTTTGAAAGATCATGACCATTCATTTGTGTTGGGGAAGCTGAACGTGGAGGAAAATCAACACTGTGTGCTCGATATTCCAGAAAGGGAGTGGAGGTATGGATGAAGGGGGACGTTTGAGTGTGAGATGGCCTCAAAATGCCATATTTGATGTAGAAAGGTCCCTATCACAAGGATGCGTGTCCATGGAATTCGTCAAGAAAAAGAGGATGGATTGGCTTAATGACTATTCTTCATAAAAGTAACGTTAGGCTATCCATTTAAGGCGATGTCTACCTTTTCAAATGCAAAGAAACTCAAAGAAACATTAAATTATCATTTCCTTTTGGTTAAAATTGGAACAATTGCTTGAATTTGGAAGTGATAACACTACCATACTTGAATCGAGTGGCAGAGCATTTGTATCAAAATTTCCGTAGCCTTAAGATGAAGGATTTTTTTATGGAATGTATAGGAAAAAAATCCTTCAGTTTGGGGGCTGAGAGAAGGCTTAGAAGAACGAGATTATTGGAGCGCGTGAAGGTGTTCAGGTGGTTACGAATACACAAACAAGATTAGTAGTTGCCAGATTAGTGGAGGGTTGAAAAATGAGGAGGAATTTGCATGGGTTATAAATTTGTTATCATTTTTGCTTTTGGATATTGATGTGGACATCTGTAAGTTAATGCTTACCAATCGTGGGTGTGGAGCAAGATTGTGGGTAACATTGTCAACTGTAAAGGCCCAGCAAAAGGAAACGGGTTGTGTGAAGTTTTATCGAGAAAACATTCAACATGGTTTTTTTCCATAATGTAAAGTAAGGGAAACTTTCTATGAGTGTTTTTGTGCGAGCACAATAGTTGATACATCTGTGCATACATGAACATAAGCTTCACCCATGTAGAAGTTAAATATGCAAGCAACAACATCCAGGGAGCTAAAATAAAATGCCAAATCCATGCTGATGGCCATGTAGGATTGGCAAGAGAAGTTACCGACCGAGCGAAGATTGGGAGGTGATTTGTCATTCCTGTTGTCGAGAGAACCACGATCTAGTATTGGGCCATTTTTACATTTTTTGGCTTGCAAACCTACATTTCGGATTGAGAGATTTTGTATGTTTGCAAAGGCAGAGCTTGTGCAAACATGCGTGAATGGGGTAAGAAAAAAATCTAATCCCTTGATTGTAATCGAAGAGAAAAATGAAACGGAGATCGAAGCTTATTTTCCATCCGTGCAAACAACCTTCCAACCCTATGCCAAATGAATATTGGGGTTTGAGGGTTTCATTTTTAAGTAGGCTCGTACTAGGCACGCATTAGTAGGAGCACGTAGATTTCCTTTCAATATGGTGGGCTTTTCCAACCCCTTACTCAAACCCTTCGCAAACCTTTTCGAGAAAAGGTTTCACAAAATATGTTTGTTCTTTCATGTCTGAAGACGTCAGAATTTTTTTAATGCATTGCATGTGGCGTTTTCTCATAATATTGACTTGGATATAACGATTTTCTTGCATTCTCGCTAGATGTATAAGAATCAAGTGCGGGAAAATGCTGAGTGTAGCATTGAGATGTGTTTGGTGCGAAGCATGCATACAGTGTTGATTATGGACAATTCCGTGAGTATATGGTCTCTCCCCCGTTTTCGTATTGCTGTGCAAGAGACGGGAAAGGTTTCACTGTCTCCGTTCACACTTCGTGTCCGCCGTCGTTTAGGATTAACGATCTGAAAACAAGCTCAACAGTCCGCTTCCAATAAGCCTCTGATAGACTTGTCCGCATTAACCTTGAGAGGTTGGACCACAGCGTGCGAACCAGGGTGACGTCAAAGGGCGGGTTTGGGTAGCGTCGCATGCACGTACGACGTCCTCCAGAACTTGAGCCTGCCACGCACCCCGTTCGAGAATCCACGCGAAGCTAGAGGACATCCACCGGACAGCATTCGCACTCGTCAGAAGGTACACTCAATTCGGCGGGACGCAGGTTTCGAGGACAGCCGGGGCCAGTGCGGCGTTACCCAAACGAAACCTAAAATGACGACATTGTTCAGAGCAAGGCTTCGATCACGGCACATGTCGTCAGAGGGTCGGAAGTGCTCGAAATGCAATAGTTGACGGTACGTAGTCTGATGGAAAATGTAGCGGACATGCTTGGGTGAACGAAAGAGAGTGAAAGAGAATTCACCCATTCCCAGGGGGAGAACCGGGGCTTTTATTTTGCTATTGCTTCTATGATCCCGCCGGTTTGGTTAGCGGGAGGCGGCGCGGCGTTCCGATATGCGAGCTCTCGTTACTGCTTGCGAGTGCGCGAAAACGCCGCAGCAGAATCGAAGTAGAATCGAAGGGCTCCCGCTGATTCATCTTGATTTCATCGCCATGAAAGCTACATGGCGAGGTTCCCAACGTCTGGGAAACGTGTAAAGTAAGGTAAAACAAAAGGTCAAACCTAAGACCCACAATGAAGACGTTCATATAGAAACCACTACAAAAAATTGGTTTCACTTAATCTGCTTGGTTATCGACAGTCACGGACAATTTTCTGAGTGGCTTGAAACTGGTTGAAAGTTAACGCGCCTCTTGACATCGCTCTATGTGAGAGGTGCGCAACGGGGAGTTGGCCCATCTGAGAAGGATTTGTCCGCAAAAATCAAGATGTTTAGCCGCCGATGTCAAAGGGGGAAAACCCACCATTGTTACGGACATGGCAACCACGTCCCGCGGATTTTAACCAGTTCCCTCTCAATGACAGAATCACAAAAGAATTACAATTTTGGCGCAAAATTGATGCAACCCTATAATGAACAGCACCATCAAAGCGCCGGTTCACCCCCCTAACCACGGCCATAATTTTTGTACTGTGGTGTAAGAGACGGGAAATTTTTCATTCGGTTTTTGCACTAACTGTTTTGTTCTCTACTGGCTGCCAATTAGTGAAACTAAGTAGGGCTCGGTGCCAACACGCGACACGGACAAGGACCTGCTCGAACGTGCGTGAGTGTGCACTGAACAAAAAGTCCATACGCAACAAGTAAAGGTTGCAATCATGTTGCCGACGGATGACAAGAGAACCCTAATGAGGACAAAAACTAACAGAATGCTCCTTATTCATGCAGTCCCCATCAGGACCTAACGAGGTGGTTTCCACACTCAATTGACAGATTTGATAAAAAAATTGAAAACCAATGAGGGTTGATTACCGCGTAGTAGCAGCCGCTTTCATAAAAATTTGAAATTCAAAGTGTGAAACTTCACCCGCGTCGTTCAACACTTTAAGTGGGGAGGCGTGCAAAATTCATAAACCACAATTCCCACACTCTAGGGGAAGGCGGATGCCAACCCAGGACGCATCATTGACTTAGCAATGTGGGGGAAGAATGCGCCCTCAATCCGACAACGTTGGTCAATCAACAAAAGAAGTGCCTCGTGCAAAAACGACAGGCATGTCTTGCTCACTACTCGAGCTCCTAGTCAACGAGCTCTCACTACTAGTTCCTCACCTTCTCCATAGTGCATCACTCCTGCTGCCGTAACATCCAAACGGACACCCTGTCCGCAAACACGACGGCTCTCAAAGCGACACTCCTTCATGCCCGCATCAGACCCCCTCCCTCTCACCCCCTTTCCAAGCCCGTCTGCCAACTCCACTTGCATGGAGTTGCCCACAACAAGAGGGACCCGCCACCCCTCCCCCCCCGTGGAGCCATCAAACACATGATTCAAACCTTGTCCGCGCCATGCGTATTGCCACAACAGGCTTCAAACTGATCACGTGGCCCACAAAGACAGAATTGAATCTACGTTGTCCAAAGGGGAGTGCCAAGGTGATACTTCAGGATCCAAACATGTCCACGTGCCCCACGTAGGTACTTTGATTACATTCCACGGCTCCTACGTACAGAGCACATCTGGCTGGCTAGGGCCGCTTGGTATTCGAGAGAGGTCGCCTCTCATCTCAATAGCTATTCGGGCGCCCAAGACAATTTTGGTGTCTACGCTTCGCCTTACTACGCGATACACACATCCTAACAACTTTATCTATCCACATACCGAGCAACAATCACATATCTGGCTCTTTCCACTTACCTCCCACAACCATGGACGCTAGGCCTAAGGCCGACTCGGGTTCATCCTCTCACGTGCAAGTAGAAGGGGGAGTCTTTGTCAACCTTGTTGTCCCACAAAGCCTAGGTGTGACAACATACGCTGCGCCAGCCCACGACGGTCGTTCGGTCTTCCAATCCGCCTTCCCTTCATCGAAAGTGGACTCTCCACGTCAAAGGTCACTGTCCCAAGGGTGCACGTCACCACCTTGCTCCACTTTCATTTGTGTCTATGTGAGGTCTGCAACAACCGTGGCTGAATTCCAGTCTGCTAACTCCTTCCCTATTTCCACACCAAAACGCTTTTACGTCCGTCCTCAAGGGCCGTCGGTCCCTATGTTGGACGTGCTAGCCAACACAAGCTTCATGTTTCCCATGGCCCCCTACGGTCTTGTGAGGTCCTTTGGAGGTGCCATTTGTCTCGGCCCTCTCTATTTCACGCCAGTCGATACATCCAAAGTGGAGGAAGATGCGTTGCGTGCACGCTCGGACGGCGACGTGCTGCGTGTGCACCCCGCTCCTGGTGTGGATCCGGTGCCAATGTCAACATCAATGCCCCAGCCATCTGCGTAATCAGGAATCAACCAGGTAGAAACACGTGGCGTCTCTAATATTGCTCGACGTCCGACAATTTTCAATGGTCCTGTCCCCGGTCGTTTGCGAACGACACGTGGTCTGGCCAGAGATTTCGAGACCTTGCAACGAGATTTTACTCTTATGGCAGCCATGCGCGATGAGCTTGTTCACTTTTCGAATCGTAGCCAGCTCAACCTTGTTTACTCTTCCATTGCACGTCAATCAGTCAAACACTTTGGGGCCGCGCTGAATGAAACACAGGTATGGCCTCCCCCAGCCCATCCCCTTGGTAATGATATGTATTTCCATTTTTGGCAATCCCTTTCCAACTTGCACTTTCACATATTCTATCTCTGTACAATGTCCATTGTCCACACTCCATTGTCCACTATCCAATGTCCATTATCTCCTTTCACACCCCCCCTTTCCTCCATGTTCATTTTAGCAATTGTCCATTGTCCATTGTCCACTGTCCACTGTCCACTATCCACTGTCCCCTGTCCATTGTCCATTGTCCATTGTCCATTGGACAATGGACATAATGGTTAATGGCCAATGGACAAGGGACTGTTCAATTTCTATTGTCCATTGGTCAATGGACATTGAACTGTTGACTAATTACTTTCCACTATGGAAAGTGGATAGTGTACAATGGACTTTCATACCATCCCCCTCCCCCCGCCCCTCCTTGCTCTATCCATAATCCATAGTTTACAGTGGACACAAGACAATGGACAATGGATAGTGGTCAGTAGACTGTTGACTGTCTACTGTCCACCATTGGCACCGGAAAGTGGACTTTCACACCCCCCGCCCCCCTTGATGTTTAATCCATCAACTATCCATTGTCCATTTTCTAGACAGTAGTGGATTTTCCATTGTCCACAGTCCTTTTTCCAGTGGACACTAGATTGTGGAAGGTGGATGATTCACTGTCCACTATCCACCTTGGAAAGTGGGCATTGTACAATGGACTTTCACACCCTTCCCGAGCCCCCCCTCCATGCTCCATCTATCCACTATCCATTGTGTACTATCCACTGTCCACTGTTCATTGTGCACTGTCCACTGTCCACTATCCATTGTCCATTATACACTATGTACTATGCAATATGTAGTGTCTACTATCCACTATCCACTATGCATTGTCCACTGTCCACTGTTCACTGTGCGCTGTGCACTGTCCATTGTCCACTATGAAGTATCCATTGTACACAGTGCATTGTCCACCGTACACTTGCATTGTGCACTGTCCACTGTCCACTTTCCATTGTGCGCTATGCACCATCCACTATGCACTATGCACTACGCACTATCCAGAGTTCATTGTCCACTATCCATTATGCACTACGCACTGTCTACTGTCCACTATCAATTGTCCAGTGTCCACCATCCACTATCCATTGTCCACTATGCATTGTCCAGTCCATTGTGCACTGTCCACTTTCCATTGTCCACTGTCCATTATCCAATGTCCACTATCCACTGTCCACTATCCATTGTCCATTGTCCACTATACACTCTCCAGTGTCCACTGTCCATTTTGAACTGCCCACTATCCACTTTCCACTCTGCACTCTGCACTATCCATTGTCCACTGTCCACTATCCACTATGCACTGTGCACTGTCCACTGTGCACTATGCACTGTCCTAAATCCACTGTCCACAGTCCATTGTCCACCGTCCACTATCCACTATCCACTGTGCACTGTCCACTCTCTAATGTCCACTATCCACTATGCACAGTGCACTGTCCACTGTACATAATGCACTATCCATTGTCCACTATGCACTGTCCATTGTCCATTGTACACTGTCTAGTATGCAGTATGCACTATGCACTATCCATTGTCCACTTTCCACTATCCACTTTCCAGTATACATTGTCCATTGTCCATTCTCCACTTCGCAGTGTCCACCGTACACTATGCACTATCCACTATCCAATGTCCACTATCCACTGTCCACTATGTACTGTGCACTGTCCATTATGCACTCGTGCTATCCAGTGTCTACTATGCACTTTCCACTGTGCACTATCCGTTGTCCACTGTCCATTGTCCACAATACACAGTCCATTATGCACAATCCACTATGCACTGTGCACTATGCACTATGCATTGTCCACTACCCACTTTCCACTATGCAGTGTGCATTGTGCACTGTCCACTATCCACTATGCACTGTCCATTGTGCAAGTTGCACTATGCACTGTCCAGTGTCCACTGTCCACTATGCATATTCCACTATCCACAACGCACTGTCCAATATCCATTGTCCACTGCGCACTGCCCACTCTGCACTATGCACTATCCACTGTCTACTATCCATTGTCCACAAACCACTATCCACTGTTCACTATGCACTATCCATTATCCACTATGCACTGTCCACTGTCTAGTGTCCATTGTCCACAATGCACCATCAACTGTCCACTATCCACTTTGCACTGTCCACTGTCCACTGTCCACTGTCCATTGTCCACTATCCACTGTGCGTTGTGCACTGTCCTTTATGCACTGTGCACTGTCCACCGGACGATGGACAATGGACAATTAACAGTGGACAATGGATTTCAACACCCTCTTCCTCCTCCCTCCATGTTCAATTCATCAACTATCCACTGTCTATAATGGATAGTGGACAATGGAAAGTTGCGTGTCCAACATCCATAGTGGACACTTGACAGTTTAATCCCCCCCCTCCATGTTCATTGCATCACAGTGGACACTGTACATAGGATGTTTGCAACCTCACTCTACCGCCACCTCCCATGTTCACTTCTTCTTAGAGGACAATGGACAGTTAACTTTCTCACTTCCCCCTCTCCAATTTAAATCTATCACAGATTTAAATTCATGCCAACATCATCCACTGAACATGGAGGAATGCAATGTGCATTGTGAAACGAAGTGTGTCCAACTTCAATTGGCAGACCCAAGGCATTGTTGTTCGCAACTCGAAATGGGAGGAGTGGGAGAGCTTGGGCAAGGACTTTAAAAAATAGCGTAACATGGTGTTCATGCTGGGCAGACGTCATTTCCGTCTGGGATGGGGACACCGCAACTGGCCAAACCAACATGGCTGTTGGTCAATTCCCAAGCGATGACCTGGACAATGACATCAACCATACATCTACGTCTCCATCTACTGCATCAAATAGTGATGGCAATGACACCTTCCAACATGCGTCAAAACAGGCTTTTTATCACGTGATAAACGAGCATATCGAGCAGTTGAGAGAGATCATCCATGCCAGTAATGACATTACCCACACATTTAGAAAGGAGGGTCCAAGAACAGTGTATGAGCGTGCTATGCAAGCATAGAACAAAGACCCTGCTCTTTAAGACCTCAAAAAGATAGACGTGCTAGACCTTTTCAAGTAAAAGAACAAGAATTGCAAGTACTTCTTGCACCTCAAAGGACAACTCCGCCAAACACACGTCTGGCATCTCCTTCACTCCCACTATGCACCAACTCCACGTTCGTCATCTCAATCGGCAGCACCTCCCACAACTCATCGTAAAGCTCATGTCCACGCCACTTTCGATCCTTAAGACAGTGACACAAGTGCATAGGGTGTAGGAAAAACTCGTTCTGTAATGGGCATTGTATGGGTCAGATCATTGTTCTTCAGGACACTACTATTGTGCCTAGTGGTGATATCGACAAAGTGTACTTGATCCATCTGTTTGTGGTTGTGCTTGCAAGCCTCACATAACGTAATGAGCAATGCTATGCTTTAAGGAATGGTTCTTAAATCTGGTTTTTCGATGGAATCAGATGAACTACCATTGTCTTCCATGCATGTCACTACTCCTAGCTTTGTAAGCACACAATGACTTCTTGTAATCACCAACTGAGGTCACCAACTTTCAGAATGTATCCTGACCATCGTAATGTTTTCTTCATGACATTTGAAATGAACGAATATTTTTTCAACTCGATAGGTGTGGTTTGAATACGTAAGTCCATGTACATCATCCTTCTCTGATGTGTAGTAACATAAAAACACTAACATCCACTGAAATTCTTTATTAGATCATCATCCTTCACTTATGTGCAGTAACGTGATAACACTAACTTCGAATGAAATTCTTCATAAGTATAGTGGAAATTGGACATTGCACAATGGACAGTGGACTATGGACAGTGGGGATGTCATTGGATAGTGGACACTGGACAGTGGACAAGGGACGGAGGACAGTGGACAGGGTATAGTGGACACTGGATAGTGGATAGTGGACAAGGGACGATGAACACTTGACTTTGGAAGATGGACGAGGGACAGTGGAAAATGGATTGTGGAAAATGGACAATGGGAAATTGACTATGGATAATGGACAGTGGAAAATGGACAGTGGACTGTGGAGTATGTACGGTCCACTAGGGGCAGAAGACAGTTGACTATGGGCAAAGCACAAGGATAGAGGACACTATACATTAGATAGTGGACTTTGGACATTGGATAACGGACATAGTACAGTGAACAGTGGAAGATAGACAGTGGACAGTGCACAAGGGACACAGGACAATGGAGAGGGGACAATGGGCAGTGGTCATTGGATAGTGGACATGGACAGTACACTGTGGGTTGTGTACAATGAATACTGGAATGTCCACTGTCCACTATCCACTATCTATAGTGGATAGTGGACAATGGAAAATGGAAAGTGGATAGTTGACAGTGGACAGTGGGAAGGGAGGGGGGCGGATATGTTGTAGAGAGAATAGCACACACATGATATTGGTATGTGAGACACTGAAACATGTAGACTATGATGGAGAGAAAGAGAGGAACGCTAATATGATTGCTTTGTTGGATGATATTGATGTACAACCACGTGTCATACTGAGTGCACATGGGTAATCTGAAGTACGACCGGGTGTTTACATACTTGTGCCACATTCCCCTTGACAAATGCTCGCGTTCCGTGCGCATGGTGCAGTTGCACGTGCCCACACGCGTAACATGAGGAAATAGGGGGGCAGTGGCTCTATCTCATCCAGAAAGGCACGGAGCAATACTTCAAAGAGTGCTCTACGTTCCTGTAGGAGATTGTGCATGACAAAGGTGCTCAAGATTATGGTGCTCTGCGATGAACGCTCGTAATGGACCAAACCACAAAGCAAACAGAAGTGTTTCTTCATGATGCCAAAGGCTCTCAAAATCATCGAGCGAGCTACTATGTGGCGGTGGTTGAATAACGACGTCGAATTCTATGGTGCAGCTCTACCTTCTCCCTATTCTTTCAGGTGGTACTATGTACCCTTGAATGGTGTGAGGATTCCATTACCTTCCGAGAATCCAAGGTCTGCTAGGACGAAGCAACCTTGCGACACACGGAATCCACGCCATAAGAATCCTGGAAAACATGTGCATCATGCGTAGATCCCTCCCACCCAACATGAACAAAGCGAATGCGAAGCAATGTATCGCACATGGCTAGGATGTTATGGGTGTAAACCTGGCTACGATGCCAATATGCCCCCTTCATATGCTACATAACAATGACTGGCACGTGCGTGCAGTCCAGAGCACCAACAATGCTAGAAAACCACGACAGGAAATTTGCTTGTCCCTCCCATTCCTTGGGCGGACTTGCTACATCTGAAGGAAGGCAAATAATCCTCCTAGCCAGCCACACCAGTGCACACACCACCTGTCATACAACATGGCGAATTGTCGTCCGCCCCCGCTAAAACACCTCCATTGCAAGGCATATTGAGGAGTTGTGGCGGACGACAAAAAAGTAAATCAAGGGCTTTTCCTCGATGAAGAGTCGTGTGTCCCTTAGCCAACTATTTTGGCAAAATTTGTTCGCCAGCTGTAGGAAGTGTAGTGGGGCCATGTGCCATAGATTGAACAGACCTTGTTCGTGGCCGGACACGAGTGACCTTTTCCACCCAATTTTGTGGCCGATGTCGGTGTGCATGGGCCTGCTCTCTACACCCTTCAACATTTCAGGAAGGATAGCGAGGATGAGGGCTCCCCCATAATGCCTAACGACTACGGCTCGCTTCGCACAGATCTAAAGCAAGTGATGCCACGCAATGGTGCACAAGGCAGCTTCCCCAATGTCATCCATGGCCTCGAGCACGTGGCGGAATGGAGATCCTTGTGGAGTATGTCAACTATCCTAGACACCCTGTACAGAGTGCAGGACTTGCCGAAGACTGTCGGTTACGGTGGAGGGCGGGGTGCTTGGTAGGCCTTGGCAGCCGAGGGAGAAGGTTGCCTGTCGATGATGCAATCACAGACCAAGGGGCGTGTACAGGCATAGAATGGCCTGCTTGCTCGACTGTCCGTCTGACGGGGTGGAACCGGACAAGAGACAAAGCGTCGACTTCGTGAAGCCGGTTACAGGGCCACCGCACCCCGCCCTCGATGCCCACTTGCATGCGGCGCGAGAATTTGTTATCCACGAGCACAGATTTTTTGCTTTGGAATTCTTAAGTGCGATTCATCACCACCGCAACTCTGACTCTAATGTGTGTTCTTTTGCATTCGTTAGAAATCGTTCCACGTCAGCGGCCAGCTGTCTTTCCCCGATTCAAAAGTAAAGGGAGGTTCACACACACCTTACAAACGCGAGTTGGCATCCCTAAACAACCGGGATGTCATAGTTCACCACCACGAAGTTCGAGCCGCACTTCGTCACTCGCCGCGCACATCGTACATCTTCACAGGCTTGTGCGAAGCTGGCTTGTGCTGCTGCTCTACGCGCGCTCCCTCCGTTTCAAACCGCTGCACGAATAAAATCCGCTAGGGCAGCGGCAATGCCGGCTGCTGCGATGGCTGCAGCAGCAGCAGCTTCACCGCCACAGGCAGCGGGAGTTGCGACGGAGACTCTCTCAGCTGAGGGATTACTCGTAGCCAAGGCACCGCCCCAGCCCCATCTACATGTACCCGGCGTGGACTTCCTCGGAATCGATGTCAGCCGGAGCGGCAGCGGCTGCATCATCAGCAAAGGCGCAAGCGGCGTCTCCGGAGACAGCAGCTTTGGCAGCGGCGGTGATCTGCAGGGCGGCGACGGCGGCGGTGGCGGCGAGCAGTGGCGGTTTGCACCGCGGCTGCAGTGGGACAGCGGCGTGGCGGCGTACCTCGCGCAGGCGCTGGGAGAGGACAAGCTGGCGGCCGTGTCTCGCAAGCTCTGGTGGGATAGAAGAAGAGAAAAGACGGCGAAGACGGGATGTAAGAAGGAGGAAAGAGGAGGGTACAGAAAACGAGTGAATATGAGGAAAACGGGAGGGATGATGGAGAAAATGAATGGGAGAGAAGATGGAGGAAATGGGATGGAACATGGAGAGCATGGGTGGGGAGGTGGAGACAATGGGAGGAACAGGAGAGAGAAGGGAAAGCACGGGCAAACGCCNGGCGGTGATCTGCAGGGCGGCGACGGCGGCGGTGGCGGCGAGCAGTGGCGGTTTGCACCGCGGCTGCAGTGGGACAGCGGCGTGGCGGCGTACCTCGCGCAGGCGCTGGGAGAGGACAAGCTGGCGGCCGTGTCTCGCAAGCTCTGGTGGGATAGAAGAAGAGAAAAGACGGCGAAGACGGGATGTAAGAAGGAGGAAAGAGGAGGGTACAGAAAACGAGTGAATATGAGGAAAACGGGAGGGATGATGGAGAAAATGAATGGGAGAGAAGATGGAGGAAATGGGAGGGAACATGGAGAGCATGGGTGGGGAGGTGGAGACAATGGGAGGAACAGGGGAGAGAAGGGAAAGCACGGGCAAACGCCAACGTTTCCCTTCACGCCCGTGCTGTGTGAGGTGCAGTGGAAGAGCCCGGATGTCCGCCAGTGCAAATTGGCCTGCATTTGGAGGGGGTGTGTAGGGGCGTGTGTGTGTGTGTGTGTGTGTGTGTGTGTGTGTGTGTGTGTGTGTGTGCGTGCGTGCGTGCGTGCGTGCGTGCGTGCGTGCGTGCGTGCGTGCGTGCGTGCGTGCGTGCGTGCGTGCGTAC
>SZWC01014956.1:32440-43979 GCA_023375785.1 Penium margaritaceum
GGCAAGTGAGAGGGTGAGGGCGAGGGCATGGGCAAGGATGTGTCAAGAATGAGAACACAACGGATGTGTTGGATTGAATGAATGAGTGAGAGCTAGGCCAACTTGTGGCCTAAGTAGTAAAATAGGAAGGTAAACAGCAAGTGGGGTGAGGTGAGGTGCTGTGAAGGTGAGGTGGTGGGGAGGTGAGGTGGTGAGAAGGTGAGGTGGGGAGGAGGTGAGGCGTGGAGCTGATGTGGGGAGGTCAGGTGGTGGGATGGTAAGGTGGGGAGGTGAGGTGTTGGAAAGGTGAGGTGGGGAAGTGAGGTGGTAGGAAGGTGATGTGGTGGGAAGGTGAGGTGGTGTGAAGGTAAGGTGGTGGGGAGGTGAGGTGATGGGAAGGTGAGGTTGCCCAGATTTGGGGGAAGGATAATGCGGGGTGAAGTACCGGTGTAGCCTGTTTGGGAAGAGGGACAAGGTGGGGTAGTCCCTAGATGGGATAATGCATGGAGTAGGTTTGGGGGTAAATGGGCGGGGTAGCCCAAGAAGGGGCAAATGGTATGCTGGGTTGGGGAATAATGCTCATGGGGGGATTTGAACCTGTGAGGTGAGTCACAGGAATCAACGTGAGAAGCAAGAGTCTCAGATTTCACTGACACACCCCTTAGAATCTTGGTGCTCACGTTGACACCCCTTGAAGTTGAGGAGGGCGAAGGCCGAGGAGAGGAAGGAGGCGGTGGTGGTCTTTGTGGGAGAGGGCCTTGGTGAAGATGTCCGCCAAGTTGGCCACGGAGGACACGTGGCGGACGTCCAGGTGATCAGCCTGCACTTGCTCGCGGATGTAGAAGTACCGAAGCTCAATGTGCTTGGTACGTGCGTGGAAGACCGGATCCTTGATGAGGGCGATGGTGCTGGCGTTGCACCACAAGCAAGGCTGAGGCTGAGGATGGCCAAGCTCGCAGAGGAGGGTGCGAAGCCAGGTGGCCTCCTGTGCCGCCATGGTGCCGGCGTAGAGTTCCGCCTCGCAAGAGGAGAGAGAGACGGAAGAAGATCGAGTGGATCGCCAACTGATGAGACNTAGCCTTGGATAGATCGGCGATCCGCTTGGTCGTCCGCCCAAGAAGAGTCGGTGAAACCCTTGAGAGAGATGTCCGGGGATCCACCAAGAGTAAGGCCGTATGCTTGAGTAGAGTGGAGGTAGCGGAGGACTCTTTTGGCCGCACGCCAGTGGTAGGTGGAGAAGCGGCCTAGTCCAACAAAGCGAGAGAGGACGCTGAGAGGGTAGGCCAGGACAGGACGGGTGCAGACCATGGCATACATGAGACAGCCAACCAACTCAGGAAAGGGGTCCAACGAGGGGGTGGTGGTGGGGACAGAGGGGTCGGTGAGGCCGTGCTCGATGGAGAGAGGCGTTGTCGCGCCGCTGGATTTGAGGTGTCCGAATCTGAGGAGGATGGTGTCGATGTACGTTTCTTGAGTGAGGGTGACGGTGCGGTTGGGGCGGTCCCGCCGAACCTCCATGCCCAAGTAGTGGGTGAGCTCGCCGAGATCCTTCATTGTAAATTGCTGCGTGAGGGCTTCTTTGAGGGCAACAAGCTCGGCGAGATCACTAGAGGCAAGTGTCATGTCGTCAACGTAGGCTAGGAGGAAGCAACCGGAAGAGGAAGTACGGATGAAGAGACTAGCGTCAGACTGTGCAGCGTGGAACCCGAGGGAGATGAGAGCAGATCGTAGCTTGGAGTGCCACTCGCGGGGTGATTGTTTCAGGCCGTAGACGGGTCGATGAAGGCGCCAAACGGCATCGGAGAGGGTGGTGGGATCACCTTTGGGAGGTTCAAGAAAGATGGTCTCATGAAGATCGTCCATATCGCAAGCGGCGGTGATGTGGAGGGTGCGGAAGGTGGTGAGTTTGGCTGTGGGGGAGTAGGTGTCAAAGAAGTCAACGCCGTGCCGTTGAGAAAATTTTTTTGGCGACGTACCGGGCTTTGAATTCGACAAGCTTCCCGAGGGCGACTTTGACCCGGTAGATCCACATTCATTTCACCGCGTTGATGGTGAAAGGGCGAGAAACCTCTGAGTAGGTGCCGGTGGACTGAAAGTTGACGAGTTCATTGTTCATGGCAATGCGCCACTCCGCGGCGTGAGGCCCACCAAGAGCTTGCTCATAGGTGGCGGGAACCGGGATGGGAGTGGAGGGAGTAGTGGTGACGGAGAGGAGAAGAATGGACGGAGGAGAGAGGGTGGGGACTGAATTGTGGTGAAAATCGGGAGGAGAGAGACAGTGGTGAAGCCAATGAGGTAGGGTTGCAGGGGATGTTGTGAGGGAGAGGACTTCTTCACGACGGTCTTCAACGAGCCCAAGGTCACCACCGCGAGGGAGAGGTGGCTGAAGGCGGGAGGAGCAACGAGGGCCGGTGGAAGGGCGAGGCGGAAGCGTGGGTGGGGAGGAGGGAGGGAGGTAGAGGAAGATAAAGGGGGAAGGAGGCCAAGACCGCGAAGCTCGCGGAGGCCGATGGGGGGGTAGGAAGAAGGGGCCAAGCGGAGGGGTGCAGGAGGGGAAATCAGAGGGGGAGGGGGAGGGGGAGGGGGAGGGGAGGAGGAGGGGGAGTGGGAGAGGGAGGAACCGCGGACAGAGGAGGAGAGCCGGGAGGAGGGAGTGGAGGAAGGTGAAATCCGGGAGGGGAGGATGGAGGTGAGGTGGAGGGAGGAGGGGGAGAACCGGCAAGGGAGGAAGTGGGGGAAGGGCTTGGAGGAGTCGTGGAGGATGAGGTCAGTAGAGGTGGTGGAGAGGGGAGGACATCGGAGTGGGCCCACTCAAGAGCGGGTGTGGAGTGAGAGGTAGCAAGGAGGAAGGGGAGGGTTTCGTCGAAGGCAGCGTCAATGCTATGCGTCTCTTGTCCGGTGGCGGGGTTAAGGAACACGTACCAAGTCGACTTTGGAGCAAAGCCCACAAACATGTGAGGGGCAGCGCGTGGACGCGCCACCCATGGAGTAACATCCGGTTCAACCTTGGAAGTGTGTTGCTGCAAGCGTTGGTACTTGTTGAGGAGGACGTACACCGTAGAACCCCACACGCGAAGATAAGAGACATCCGGTTTCTCACCAAGCCATGCCTCCCATGGAGTAACATCCGGGAGAATAGAGGACGGGTAGAGGTTGTGGACGCGGGAGGCGTAGCGGAGAGCGTACGCCCAATAAAGTTTTGGTGCCGAAGCATGAGCAAGGAGAGTGCGGATGATGGCGAGGAGGACGCCGTTGCGACGTTTGGCAATGCCGTTTTGTTTGGGTGACTCGGGAAGAGTGAGTTGATGGTCAATGCCGTGGTGGTCGCAATACTCCGAAAGGAGTGTGGAGAAGAATTAGCCTCCACGGTCGGAGCGGAGATAGAGAATGTTGCGGCCGAATCGGGCGGATGCATGGTTTGCCCATGCAAGGAAGGCGTCCCGTGTATCGGATTTGGAGGCAAGCGGGAGTCCAGTTCCAAAACGGGTAGAGTCATCAACGATAGTGAGGAAATAAAAGTGACCTTGGAGAGAGGTGGGGTGAATCGGGCCGACAAGGTCAAGGTGGACTAGGTCGAAAGGCTTTGGGGCACGGGATGGGTGAGGAGGTTGAGAGGTGGCTTTGAGCTTGCCGAGGCTGCAAGAGGGACAAGCGGGGGCGGGAAGAGTAAGAATAGGTGGGAGACGCGGGAGACCGACGACCATGTTCTTGGATGTGAGGCGTTGGAGGGCGGCGAAGTTGGGATGACAAAGTCTGTGATGGTGGAGGATGAGAGGGTTGGAGATGTGACGGCACAAGCAAGTCGGAGAGAGAGAGAGGCGGCAAGGGTTGATTGTGAGCGAGGAGCAAAGAGGCGGTAGAGGTTGTTTGAGAGGCGGAAGGTGGTGAGGTGAGAGCCGGAGGAAGTGAGATGAGCTTTGGTGCCGAAGGCGGGAAAGGTAATAGTGACGCCCTCTTGTTGGAGTTGACGAACGGAGAGGAGATTGGTGCGAAGAGAGGGAGCATGGAGGCGGGAGATAGAGCCATGAGGGGAAGCGGGTGATGAGAGGGTGGCTTGAGAATGACACGTGGCACTCATGGAGGTGGTTGCTCCATTGATTGTGACGGGGGAGGACATTGGAGATATGTGATCGGCATCTCGAAGAGTGTGGGATACCGCACCGGAGTGGAGCGTTTGTTCGGTAAAGAGAGAGAGAGAGACACGGTGTAGATCGAAAATCCTTCATTGATGTCATGAACAAGAGAGAGGGTAGTGCGAGCTACCGGAGCCACATAGCTAGCAACGGAGGGGGGCTTCCATGAAGCTTGGCGGTCGCGGTGAGCCTTGGAGCGGATGTCCGCCCAACAAAGATGGTCGGTGTACTTGCGGTTGGGCGATGCCGCAAGCCATTGGTCGGTTTGGGCGTGGTCACACGTGGACTGAGGGTGGTTGAGGCCACTGCACACCGTGCCCTTGAGCGGGCCATGGAGAGGTGCATATTGGCACGCTGGAAACTTGTTCGGGCGGATGGGGGCGGCATAGACAGAGGTGCCACCGGAAGGAGGAGACTGTGCGTGGAGGTTCATTGCCGCGGCTTGGTGTTGATGCTTGGAGTGATAGTCTTGCTCCGCAGCCATAAGCTTGGGGGCGATGGCCGTCACTGTCATCTCGTCAACTGAGAGTTGAAGGAGGATTTGGCGGATGACGTCGAAGCGGGGTGGGAGGCCGGCAATGATACCTGTGCACACCACCGCTTCCGGCACCGCTACCTTCATCTCTTTGAGGTCGGAGGCAATGGTGGTGCAAGCAGCGATGTATCCGCCCATGTCGGAGTGGGCGGAGTAGGGTACGTTGAAGAGCGACATAATCTTGATGCCGCACGAGGTGGAGGTCGTAGTGTTGAAGCGAGCCGCGAACGCAGCCCACACTGTCTTAGCGTCAGCGCCAAGAGCGCGGATGTCGTCGTGGAGGTCGGGGGAGGTAGTGGCGAGGATGGCAAGGAGAGCGGTGTTGTTCGCAAGCTCCCACGCATCGACCTTGGCGGTGTCGGTGGGGTCGGTGGGAGGTGCGCCGGAGCCGGTGCCGCGGATGATGGACCGGAGGAGACTTCCCTTTTGCTCGGTAGAGCCGAAGTAGATGCCAAGGTTGAACGCCCACAGCTTGTAGTTATGGGTTCCGTCGCGCTTGGCGGCGAGTTTCGGGACGGCAAGGAGAGAGCCGCCCATGACAGCAAGGGAGGCCATGAAGGAAGAGTTGAGAGAAGGGAGAGCAGCCGGGGAGAGGGAGAAAAAATTAGGTAAAAAAAGTGAGAAGTGTCCTTTTTGATTTTTTTTGCGATGGAAAGGTGGGGGAGGAGGCTGGGAGGGAGGGGGGCCAGAAAATTTTGGAGTGGGAGTGCCGAGGGCGAAACGCTTGCGACGGATGAGGTAGGCAGAAATCTGCCGATGTCCGGGAGAGCCGAGGGAAAATCCGAAAACGGATTTTTCTGCGATGAAAAGGTAGAGGAAGAGGTCGACTCCAATTAGCTCCAAAAGACATTGGAGTGAGAGGACCGAAGGCGAAACGCTCGCGACAAAAATTGTGGACAGAAAATTGCCGATGTTGAAGAAAATCCTGAAAAAAAATCTTAAAAGTGGATTCTTTTGCGGTGGAAAGGTAGAGGGGGAGGTCAACTGCAACTAGCTGCAGCCAAAATCGGCTTTGAAGCGCGGACGACGAAACGCTCACGACGGACGTGTGCTGGAGCGAAGTGATGGCCGTGATGGAGACGGCGGAGGGAGGCGACAGGAGGGTCACTTGAGCTCTGGTACCATGTCAAGAATGAGAACACAACGGATGTGTTGGATTGAATGAATGAGTGAGAGCTAGGCCAACTTGTGGCCTAAGTAGTAAAACAGGAAGGTGAACAGCAAGTGGGGTGAGGTGAGGTGCTGTGAAGGTGAGGTGGTGGGGAGGTGAGGTGGTGAGAAGGTGAGGTGGGGAGGAGGTGAGGTGTGGAGCTGATGTGGGGAGGTCAGGTGGTGGGAAGGTAAGGTGGGGAGGTGAGGTGTTGGAAAGGTGAGGTGGGGAAGTGAGGTGGTGGGAAGGTGATGTGGTGGGAAGGTGATGTGGTGGGAAGGTGAGGTGGTGTGAAGGTGAGGTGGTGGGGAGGTGAGGTGATGGGAAGGTGAGGTTGCCCAGATTTGGGGGAAGGATAATGCGGGGTGAAGTAGCGGTGTAGCCTGTTTGGGATGAGGGACAAGGTGGGGTAGTCCCTAGATGGGATAATGCATGGAGTAGGTTTGGGGGTAAATGGGCGGGGTAGCCCAAGAAGGGGCAAATGGTATGCTGGGTTGGGGAATAATGCTCATGGGGGGATTTGAACCTGTGAGGTGAGTCACAGGAATCAACGTGAGAAGCAAGAGTCTCAGATTTCACTGACACACCCCTTAGAATCTTGGTGCTCACGTTGACACCCCTTGAAGTTGAGGAGGGCGAAGGCCGAGGAGAGGAAGGAGGCGGTGGTGGTCTTTGTGGGAGAGGGCCTTGGTGAAGATGTCCGCCAAGTTGGCCGCGGAGGACACGTGGCGGACGTCCAGGTGATCAGCCTGCACTTGCTCGCGGATGTAGAAGTACCGAAGCTCAATGTGCTTGGTACGTGCGTAGAAGAGGGGAGGGGCGAGGGTGAGGTTGAGGGCGAGGGATAAGGCAAGGGTAAGGCTGAGGGCGAAGGCGTTGCTGAGGCCAATGGGGGGGGTGAGGGTGAGGACGAGAGCGATGGGGAGGGCGAGGGCAAGTGCAAGGGAGAGGGCAAGGGTGAAGGCAAGGGCGACGGTGAGGGCGTGCACAAGGGCGACGGCTAGGGAAAGGGAGAGGGTGAGGGCGAGTGCAAGAGTGTGAACAAGAGTGACTAGGAAGGAGAGGACGGGAGGGGTTGGAAGGGAGGAAGAGGGGGAATGATTGGTGGGGGAGAAGGGAGGGAGAGAGGAAGTGGAGAGAGATAGTGTTGTGGGGAGTGAGGGAGGGAGGGAGGAACAATCTTTAGCTCCATTCTCAAGGGTTGTTCCCACCACCCCTCACCTCCTTCCTGCCATCCACAAGAGCAGAGGAGCAAGTGCATGACGCTGTCCCTTGGCTGTCCACGCACCCTTGGCACTCTCTGAAACTGCACGACACCCCACATCACGCAAGTCCTCCTCAACCTGCTGCCTGAATTCTGGCCCAAGTTGTTGTCTTTCCTTGTCACGTGCAGCACGAGTCATGTTTTCTCTTCCACCCTCGCTCTTCTTTCCGGCTACGTGTACTCGCCTCTTCTTCTTGTGGGCAGAGGAGCACCTGCATCACAATTCATGTGTCTCTTCTCTCCCACCATGTGTGTACTCTCTCTTTGTGTTCCCTTGGGCAGAGGAGCAAGTGTACCACGCTGTGCCTAGGCTGCCCAGCCACGCTTGGCACGTCTGCCAACTGCACCACACGCCACATTGGGCAAATATTTCTCAAGGAATCTCACGCCGAAATCCTGGTCGCGTCCGCTGACGCGACGCAGGCAGTCTCCATCTCAGAGATCTTCCACGAGTCACGCGCCCCCTTCCTGTCCCAGGCCACCCGCGAGCGTGCTTACCTCGGATGCGGTCTGACCCCAGGAGAAGCTTCTGGTCGAGTTCCAGACAGAGCCTACGAGGTAGACAAGGAAGCAGAGGTGGAAATGAAGGAGGAGGAGGACCATGGGGTTAAGGGCGAGGGCGATGGCAATGAGGCTAGTGGGAGTGTGAGGGGGAGGAGGATGATGGCCTCCATGTCTCGACAGAGCTCAAGGTCCAGGTGGCTGCAAGAGTCCGAACCCCCTGCGGCCAAGTGTGCGCAGCTTTATGTGAGTGTCTTATCAGAAATGTAGACTGGTGGCCAAAGCTTTCAAAGGAGTGATCTGCAGAAGCGTTGAAGAAAATCGGATAGGGCATGTTTTCATACCCCGTAGATGTGCCGGTCAGGGGCGGCATTTGCATGTTCCTTCTTATTAACCAAGATTTACTTTAAAAAAATAATAAAATAAAAAAAAAAAAAAAAAGAAGAAGAAGAAAATCAGATAGGGCCATCAAAGTGCATGCAAATTTCAAGTGAGTGGCGAATCAGAAACCGCCTTGGTACATGCCTCGGCCTGAACCTGGGGGAGCTGGCCCGACAGCTGCCTCCCTTGCCGGCCTTCTCCCCTTAGAGGCCATCGATGCAGCCACAGCGGCCATCGCAGCACCAGCAGCAACCACGATGGATGGCGCAGCAGCAGCAGCAGCCGCAACAGCTGGCGCAGCAGCAGCACCAACCTCAACAGCAGATCCAGTTCAGAGCAGAAGCAGCAGCAGCAGATGCGACAGAAGCAGGTCTGGCAACAGCCGCAGCAGCAGGAGCAGTTGCAGCAACAGCAGCCACAGCAGCAGTGGCTCTTCCAGCAGCCGCCTGGGCCCTTGGGCCGCCCGCCGCCGGTAACAGAACTCTCAGATTGGCAGGAGCAGCAGCAGCAGCAGCTAAGCCGCCAATGGCAGCAGCACGAGCAGCGGCTGGAGCTGCTACATCAACAGTTCATGCGGCGGTTGTACCTGCAACTCCCGCCGGGGGGGGGGGGGGGGGGGGGGGGNAGTGATCTGCAGAAGCGTTGAAGAAAATCGGATAGGGCATGTTTCCATACCCCGTAGATGTGCCGGTCAGGGGCGGCATTTGCATGTTCCTTCTTATTAACCAAGATTTACTTCAAAAAAATAATAATAAAAAAATAAATTAAAAAAAAAAGAAGAAGAAAATCAGATAGGGCCATCAAAGTGCATGCAAATTTCAAGTGAGTGGCGAATCAGAAACCGCCTTGGTACATGCCTCGGCCTGAACCTGGGGGAGCTGGCCCGACAGCTGCCTCCCTTGCCAGCCTTCTCCCCTAAGCAACGGCAACAGCAGCCGCTGCGAGAGCATCTGCCGCCCTCACAGGTCCTCCCGGTGGGGGAGAGACCTTCTCTTGGGGTAGAGTCCACGCCTGCGGGACTCTGGCTTAGCGACATAGATTCCATACGTTCACCAATTCTACGTCCGCCCTGCGCAGCTCCTCCTCTTCAGAGCCAATGCTCCAACTGTCTTCGAGAGTGCTAGGGGTATGCGGCAGGCGATCCGCTAGGGCCGGCTCTCTTTGACCTCGCCCTGGCACCGGTCCTCGAGGCGGGCTCCCAGACTCTCCTGGCCGCGGATGGAGGTTGGAGAGGGCTCGTGGGGGCCTTCCAAGGTGAGGCAACCATCTGCGGGCCTTCGCATTTGCTAAGGGTTCGCATGGAAGCCATGGTTGAGGCAGCGGCACTCCGCAGCCTTCGAGTCCAACCAGGGAAATGCATGTTGTGACAGCGGTCTGGGGAGGCGACTCCACAGTCCTTGACAAGTTTGCCATGGAAAGCCGGGGGGATGGAGGTCTGGGCTGTCCCATGGGCATTCGGTCATTTGAGTGGGGAGAGGAGTGGTTCCAGCAGTAGGTACAAGGCCTCTCGCAGTTGAGTCACATGGAGGATGTCCAGGCTGCAGTGACATTCCTCTGCCTTTGTGTGATCACCCGCGTGGACTTCTGCGTGCGGGCTCTCCCACCACAGCCTTGGTGGCTTGCGGTGGTCCAGCCATTTGACAAGACGGTCCGCGAGATGGTCCTCCACCTCGTGCAGGTCTCGGCAGCATCATTGGATGGGTTGGAGGACTGCAGTGGCTGGTACGGTGGCAGATGCAGTTGCCATCCACCTTCGGGGTAGCAGGACTATTGAGCGCCTGCAAGCGGGCGCCACTAGCCTATGCCTGTGCTATTGGATCTCTGCTCCACGCCCTTCCGTCTGAGTTCGGTGCTTTCCTCCCGGCAGCGAGGGAGCTCGACTTCCTCTGCCCCCTCTAGAGGAGGATGGAGGAGGAGCTGCCACTACCCGTCTTCAGAGCGCTGCCCTCCCCGAAGACCTTGCAGCAGACAACTGCAGGACGACTTTACCAGCAGATGAGTGTGCTGTGGTTCGCGAGTCGTAGGGACCGGTGGATTGAGGATGCTGGAGTGGTGGCCTTGTTCCACTGTGCATGCAACAGAGAGGAGGCATTCGGGTGGAGCACAGGGTGCTGCCGCCAAGCACAGAGCAGGTGCTGGGCGACAGCGACGAGGGGGAGCTCTCTGAGGCTTCAGGCCATGCCATCAGGAGAGGACGACAGGACCTGTCTCCCACCCGCAGAATTTTGCCTCCATGGCCTGTTGTGGCTCGGCCTTCCCCTAGGGCATTTGGAGCAGGTGGGGCTGGACGGGCTGGCACCGGCCGTGGTGACGCGGAAGGAGAAGGAGGAGGGTGCGGTGTGGCGGGTTCACAACGCCATTCGAGATGAGCTGGCTGACATGTGCAGGGAGCACGGCCTCACCGTACGGATTGAGCCCAAGGACGTATTACAGCTGCCTAGTGGGTAGGGTTCCTGCGCCCAGACCATACCCGTGTAGACCACTAGTGGGGCATCACACGGGTGCCCGATGTTACTGCTGTGGATGCGCAGGGGCAGAGGGCCAGAGGGCCAGAGGGCCAGAGGGCCAGAGGGCCAGAGGGCCAGAGGGCCAGAGGGCCAGAGGGCCAGAGGGCCAGAGGGCCAGAGGGCCGGGGAAGGCCGTCTGTTGCAGAGAAGGACAAGATGGACAAGTACGCAGCTGAACCACGGAGGGGACACTAGTTGCGGGCGCTGGCATGGGAGACATTGGGTGCCCTGGGAGACGAGTTTTGGGTCTTCCTCACCCGCCTCGCGAAGATTTGCCTCGCAAGGGATCTGGCATTGCTCAGCTGAGGCTCTTAATCACTGGCCTCAGCTCGCCATGGGAGCCTTGGCCCAGCGTGCGTCCATCGCGGCAATTCGCAGCCAGTGCGCAGCCATCCGGCACTACTGTGTCAGGCATGCCCAGGCGTAGGCACCCTCCCCTGTTGAGGTGGAGCCGGTGGCTCAGAGGGGGCGGGTAGGGACACCATAGCGCTCTCCAACTTGTGTGTAGTGGAACCTGTCTTTTCTGGCGCCTAGGCTGTATGCATGCATGGCCACCTTATTGTGCCATAGGTGGCGGCGTACTATACCACGTGGTTGTGCCGGTCCATGGCGGCATTGCATGTTCTCTTTTATTGAATAAAGCTCTTTTCACACTCACACAAAAAAATCATTTGCAATACTTTGTGCACGTTTCATGTTGTCATTTTCTCAGGTTTGAAATGTCATCCGCTGTCGAAGGGAGCTGATCTACGTCTGCCTTGTTTGTTGTTGTGCCTGACACTTGATAGTGTGTGCTGTTGTCAAATGACAACAGGACACCACCCCCACCACTGCCGCAAGCACTGTTTACTTGTGTTGCATTGGATTCCATTTTGCAGCACGGTAAAGGATGCCGCTTAAAGTAAGGAACTTGTAATCATCTCTCTTTACAGTCTGACCACTTTCTTTCTGCAAACTCAAACGTGTCTCCTCATTATTAACTGGGCACCTTATATGGGCAAGACACCTTACACCTTTCCATAGAAGGCGTCTGCCTTGCCAACACTGCTTTCTGGCCATGATTGCATACAAGAGCATCCAACACCACAT
>SZWC01014957.1:21350-35097 GCA_023375785.1 Penium margaritaceum
GGACTCCAAGCCCAGTCGCTGTCAGTGTAGCCGTCAAGGACCACCGAACACTGCCGACGAAAGCAGAGTCCGAGATACGGCGTGGAAACCACGTACCGTACCACTCGCACAGCCGCGTGAAGAGCTCTCGCACGTGGAGCCTGCGAGAACTGAGCGAGGAGGTTGACGGCGAACGCGATGTCGAGACGCGTGGTCGTGGCCAGGTACATCAGAGATCCGATAAGACGGAGGTACAAGGTCACGTCCACTGTCTCCCCCAGCTGTGTAGGGTCATCCACCTTCAGGGCATCCTGCCCATCAGGTGTGATGGGTGTGGAAGCAGTGGGTTCTCCACCAAGGAGATCGCTAAAGTGCTCCCCCACGACTCGTGCATATTGGGCCTGATGCAGCAGCAGTGTCCGATGTCTACAATCACGTACAATCTCCATGCCGAGAAACACCGATGCAGGACCGAGGTCCTTCATCCTGTAGGCGGTCTGCAAGACAGCCTTGGCCTCCTTTACGGCCTCCAGGGATGGAGACGCGATCAGAAGGTCATCAACATAGACCAGGATGGCGGTGAGGCGCTCGGGTGTCGTTAGGATGAACAACGAGGGGTCAGCCTCACTCTGTACGTATCCTGCACGAGTCAAGGTGCCTGTGATCTCCCAGTTCCAACACCGTGGAGACTGCTTGAGGCCGTACAAGGACTTGCGCAAGCGCCAGACCTTGTCACCGTCCTCAAATCCTGGTGGCTGAGCCACGTAGATCTCCTCGTCCAGAGAGCCATGGAGGAACGCGTTGTTCACATCCATTTGGTGTAGTTCCCAGTCATGCTGAGCCACTACACCGAACAGAGCTCGAGCTGAGGTCATGCGGCCGACAGGGGCAAAGGTGTCAGTGTAGTCAACTCCCTCAATCTGAGAGAACCCCTTGACAACCAAGCGGGCCTTGTAGCGTTCCAGTGAGCCATCAGGCTTCACTTTCTTGCGAAAGACCCACTTGACCTGAATCGCCTTCCTCCCAGGGGGAAGATCGACCAGCTCATAGACTCTGTGCTCTCGGATAGCGCGAAGCTCATCCTCGCAAGCAGCTCGCCAGGCATCAGAATCCTGCGATGAGAGAGCCTCCCTCAATGTGCCCGGGTCAGGGGCTAGAGAGGGGGAACTCTGCGTAGCAAGTGCAGACGCCACAGTGTCAGGCCTGACAGTCACGAGGTCAGCTGCTGCGTCACAGGTGATATGGAACTCGCGAGTGACAAGATCGTGCCCGATGGGGCACGCTGGGAGTACCTCTGAAAGCTCAGTGCGGGCACTCAGGCCTAGGGCCTTTGTGCCTGGATCACCGCTCGCGATGCTTCGAGTGGAGCGCCTGGGTCCGGGACCCGACACTCGCTGAGCTCCGGAATCCAGTGGTCGAAGGCGACCACCAGGCTCACGAGAGTAACCGGAGGTTGAGGGACGCGCAACAGGCGAAGAGACGGGCACGTCCACAGGGTCAGGGACAACTGCAGCAGGTGAGGACTGAGACGAGGCAGCTGGGGATGCCGTGCGAGGAGATGCGTGTGTGGGGGACCTAGAGCTGGGGGTGCCAGCAGGTAAGGCCGGCCCGGACACTGAAAGAGTGTCAGTCAAAACGGGGAAAGGCGTGGGCTGAATTGGGTCAGACACCTGAGCAGGGGTGCTAACAGGGACAGGCGTGGGCTGGACTGGGTCAGACGCCTAAGCAGGAGTGCTAGCAGGAGGAGGCGCGAGGGCCGTGGTGCCTGGAGGGTGTGAAGTGGGCAGCACAAACGAGGCCTCTGGGCCAACAGCAATAATAGCCGGGTCGTCAAGTGCTGGAGACCGAGAGGGGGCTCGAGCGGACCCATCAGCCTGTGGAAAAATCTCCCCCATCCGCCGAGAACCCTCATAGGACGGGACGTGGGTGGCAGAAAGGGTTGTGATGGAAGTCAGATCACGGTAAGTGAGTGACTCAAAAAACAACGCGTCACGAGACTCTATGACACGACGGCGAGTGGGGTCCCTGAAGCGCCAGGCCTTCGACCGCAGGGAGATGCCGATGAAGGCACACAAGCGACCACGAGGGGAGACCTTGGACCCCTGCTGGTCCTCGGTGTACCACACGGAGGCCAGGGAACCCCAGACGCGCGCGAGGCGAAGATCAGCACGGTGGCCAAACCAGAGCTCGTACGGTGTAATATGGTCCGGAAGCGGACCATGCGGGAGGTGGTTCCAGACCCAAGTCATGTAGGAGAAACCCTCGAAGGCGAAGGACTCCGAGAGACCACACTCAGACCAAATGGCGCGGACCGCATCCTCCATGGTGCGGTTCCAGCGCTCGGAGACACCGTTTTGCTGTGGGGTGGCAGGAGCGGAGACCTAGTGAAAGACGCCGTGCTCAGCAAAGAAGGCGTCCATCTCACCGAGGAACTCGCCACCGCAATCCGAGCAAAAGGTGTGTAGCGTGTGGCGAGACTGACGCTCAGCCATCACGAGCCAGAGCCGAACCGCAAGGGCAGCGTCGCTCTTCTGACGCAGACTGTAGACCCACCGCATCTGGGTGAATTCATCAGTCAGTGTCAAAACATATCGGCCCCGATCGGACACGGACTCAACCGGGAGGGGACCAAGCAGGTCCAAGTGGACCAACTCGAGGGGCCGCAGTGCGCGTGAACGCGAATCAGGGTAAGTGCACCGGTGCATCTTACCCTGAGTGCAAAAAGGCAGTCGGTCTTGGGTGGCTTCGCGAAAGAAGCCACGTCAAGACCAAGAGCGGGCTGTGTCCGGATGAGCTTCAAGACAGTGTCGGAGCCCACGTGACACAGACGTCGGTGAAGCAACCTCTGGTGGTCTGGGGATAGAACACCAGTGACAAAAACGCGACGAGAGGACGGGGGGGAGCGAGGAGAGGACGGCCGAGCAATGCGGTACAGGTCATCAACGACTGAAGCACGCAGGACAATGCTGCAGGTGTCAGAAGCAGTCACAGTCGCCGAATCAGCAGTGTGCTCAACAGAGAGACCCATCAGAGTGCAGGCACGCACAGACAGCAGGCTGAGCTCAAGATCAGGTACAAATAGCACGTCAGAGAGATACAAGGGGNTCTGGTGGTCTGGGGATAGAACACCAGTGACAAAAACGCGACTAGAGGACGGGGTGGAGTGAGGAGAGGACGGCCGAGCAATGCGGTACAGATCATCAACGACTGAAGCACGAAGAACAATGCTACAGGTGTCAGAAGCAGTCACAGTCGCCGAATCAGCAGTGTGCTCAACAGAGAGACCCATCAGAGTGCAGGCACGCACAGACAGCAGGCTGAGCTCAAGATCAGGTACAAATAGCACGTCAGAGAGATACAAGGGGACAGACGGACCATCGAAGCACACAACCCCGACGTTGTGGACCGGTAAGGACTGACCAGAGCCTGTGCGAACAGAACGAAAAGTCGTGACGGGACCAAGGACCACAAAGTCACTGCGACGACACGTCATATGGTGGGTGACACCGGAATCGATGATCCAAGTGCCACCTGGGTCACGACCTGTGGATGTCACTGTACAACGAGCAACGGAACACTCGGCATCAGAGGGACGCTGAGCCGTCAGTGGGACGGAACGACATACATCACGAAGGTGAGCCTCACGGATCTAGTCTGTGCAGTCAGGCCCATCCTCATCACATGCGGACTGTGCTCCCCCACACGTATCATCACGAGTCACGAAGGCGGACGAACAAGCAGTCTGTGACCCACTCAACGGTGACAACACACTCGCACCTCCTTGTAAACAAAGCGCCAGAAGATGACGTAGCTCGGCGATGGTGCGGTCACGTGGGTCTGGATCACTGCAGCTCGCTGGCGTGGACGGAGGAACAGCTGCAGTCGTAGTCGCCGCGCGTCCTGAGGAGTGTGCGGGCGACGTGCCGGATGTGGTACGAGCAGCATGGGCCGCCTGAAGTCCACGGGTGATGCGCCCCCAGTCAAGCGGCTGCTGACACTCGGTGTAGCGATGGGCACCTCCACAGTTGTAGCAGTGGACGGAACGTCCACTGCTACCACTGGATGACGAATGCTGCTCGCCCGATCTGCGCTTCCTGTTCTTCTTCTTCCCCTGGGCGGCTGCTGCGACGCCCTGCGTCTGCGTGGGTGTAGACGGGGTCGAAGAGGAGGAGGAAGATGAGGTCGTGGTGGAGGTGGATGAGGGTCACTACAGGATGGAAAATGGTGGTGAGGCGAGGACTGCGGCAGCGAGGGACGTCTCCTGATGTGCTACTGCGGCCTCGCGGGTCAACGTCGCCTGGAGGAAAAGCTGATGCGCCCAAGGGAGCAACTGCAGGGAGGCCGAGAAGGGCTCGAGAACGGCGTCGCTGTATCGGTCGAAGATGTCGGTGTACTCCAGGCAAACTCCGAGCATGATTGCCCGGAGTGCCCACAGCTGTGTGCCCCTTGAGGTGCCCAGGCGCGTGTAAATACGCATGGCGCGTTGCCAGTAATCTGCTACAGGCTCTTCTGGTCCCTGACGAAGCGAGTGGAAAGCGCGGATGTGGGACGCACGCGTGGCGTGCATCTCTGCGGCCAGGAGGGATAGCGCCAGATCCCAGCCTCCGCGAGGATCAGCTCCAGTGACTGTGCCAGCCTCGCCAAGGAAGGGGCGGAAGTCGACGATAGTCTCGCGTGGCATAGCGTAGAGAAGTCCTCGCATGGCCCGGGCAGCTGTCGCCACTTGTGCTGGGTCTGTAGTCTGATATGGGCTGTGGTAGTAAGGCCACACTCCCTCGGAGGTGGCCCACACCTGAAACAGGATCTCCCAGCAGTCAAACCCATCCTCGCTCATGTACCGTGGGGGTGGTGCCTCAAAATCCTTTGGCTGCCGCTCCGTGGGAAGAGCAGCCGCAGGCTGAGGAGGGCGAGAGACAGGGAAGAAACCTGGAAGGGGATAGTCAGGTGACGGTTGCACCGTAGGCACCACAGGAGATCTGGTGCCCATCTACAGCTGACGGAGGCGCTCCTGAAGGGCCCGGATGTCATGATCCGGGGAGTCGTCTGTCATGCCTGGCATGAATGGCTCATCATCCAGGAGGTCTGAAGGTGGTGGGTCAGGCCGAGCACTTGTACTGGGTCCCTGAGCCAACTGCTGTGCAGAGAACGCGACGCCGGCAGCTCCCCCGGAAACCTGCCGTGGGTCTGTGGACTGGCTACGCAGGAGCTCAGTCAGCGTGTGGAGGGCCTCAGTCTGCTCCCGCTGGAGGCGGCGCATCTCAACCTGCTGGCTCCGCAGGTCCTCAATGGCCTGCGAGCGTGGGCTCAAGACACCAGAGGAGGAGGAGGAGGGATCACCAGTCGCCTTCCCCTTGTCCGGCTCCATGTCGCCGCTCAGTATGGACAAACAGGTCAAGTTTGTCGGATTTCAAAACCGTCAGCGTTTCTCGAGGAGTTAAGACGCTGGCAATTTTTGACTATCCGGCCAAAAATTTGCCTAAGTATGGTGCTGACGTCAGCAGGTGGTTGCTGACGTCAGCACGACCTGATGACGTCAGCAAGCAGAATGCTGACGTCAACGTCAACGCTGACGTTTTTTTTTGTTCCGCTCGCGATCCTACGCGAGCGTGCAGCCGCGTAGTGGCGGCTACGCGGAGGCTGCGCGGAAGCTGCGCAGCAGCTTCCGCCTAGCTGCTGCTACAGCTGCGCAGGCAGCTGCAGCAGCAGTTGCGTGGCTGCGTGCGCGGCGGTGGCAGCAGCAGCTGCACGCTGCCGCTGCTGCTGTTGCACGCTGCAGCAGCAGCTCGCTGCCGCCGCCGCACATTGCTGCTGCTGCTCTGCCGTGCTGCCACATTGTAGCTGTTGCTGCGCTACTACGCTGCTATGCTGCTGCTACTGCCGCTGCTACCACCGCTGCCGCTGCTGCTTCTGTTGTTGCAGCTGCGCTGCGGCTGCTGATGCTGCTGCCGCCGCTGCGGCTGCTATTTCCGCTGCCGCCGCTGCGGCTGCTGCGCTGCTGCTGCCGCCGCTACTACTGCGCTGCTGCTGCCGCGGCTGCTGTCACGTTGCTGCTGCGGCTGTGGCTGCTGCGCCACTGCTACTACTCAGCTGCGGCGGTGGTGGGAGAAGGGCTGCTGGCACCGCCGCCGCCACGTCCCTCTGCGTGGTGGTATGCGTCGCTGCTGTTGTCTCTGCAGCTACGATCTCACGTTGACGGCGGTCGACCGTCTCCAATGGGTCCCAGAAGATCTGCTGCAGCAGTGACTCTCACTGCTGCTGCTCTGCTGCGTCTCTGCTGCGCAGCTCGGTGAGATCTGTCTCACCGCTCTGATACCATGAGAAGCTGCTAGGAAGCTTCCTAGCCTTGCTGCTGCTGACGTGGCGACACTGTCCAGTCAGCTGACGCACTAGCAAGCAGGCAGGTGCAAGAAACAGCAAGGATCAGGCTAGGGAGACGCGCAAAGTCTCATAAGCTTCAATAGCTTAGTAAATGCAGAGAGAAATGGCAACTGACAGGTCCAGGGCATAAATACCTGCCGCGGCGCACGGCGGGTGTCGCACGCGGCAGTCTAAGAGTTGTCCTAAAACCGGCCCAAAACCACTGTTTTGGCCGTAACTCTGCGCACACATGTCAGAATCCTATGCCGTCTGAACCTAGACGTGCAGAATCAAAAGACGCACGCAACGACTGGTCACATGCATGAATCCATTGACTGACAGCGAGTATATAATGCAAAAACATGCAAATGGGTCTCATGCCCAGTCCACCGAAAGGCGCCTACAAGATGTAGAAGGCACAGCAAGGAGTCCCGGTGACATCTGGGGCTCTGGAACAGTGGTCGGTCAGCTCCAGACGGGTAGTCCGCCGCATGTCGTCGCGCCGGTGTCACCAGGGCTGCCTGCCTCAGGGATCTGCACGAGTATGGACACGGCCGAGTGGTCAAAGTAAACTGTACAGAAACGGCACAAATCACAACAGTAAACCACGTTAATTTTCTTTCAATAAACGTTTTGAATCACAATTGTTTGTTTCACATGGAATGTCTAAAAGGTATAAAATCTTGCATGTTACACTTCATATTGTCTTTTATAATGCTTATGAATTACACGACCTAGAATATAATCATCCAATATTAGAAATAAGAACGTATTTCGTGAAGGGTTGACAACTAAGTCCTTAGAGATGAAATTAATTTGATTCAATTGAAACTGAAATCATCAAAACAATAAGGAAAATATGTTCTTCCTTAAATACATTATTTTCTAGCTAATGAGAACAAATACAAAGCTTTTCTTTACAAGAACCACTAGGCCTTCTATTAGGCACACCATATGTAATATTATTCCATTGGAAAATTAATAATGGTCTCTTGAAACTTTATTATTTTTAATATTGAAGATCATGGAAATTATAAACGAAGTGATGTAAACATCAGGTTACAAGTTATGATAGATGTTCCTAAGCATACATACCTTTCTTCGATGTCAAGGGTGTTTTTGGGAATATAAATGGTTTTGTAGCATTAGTTTTAATATACTTCAACACATATTTAAGAACCCCATTTAAATCCGAAATCAAAATATGAAAAGCGGAAATATAAATTTGAATTATTCTGCATTTAATTAGACAAAAAACTATGAAGCCACTAGCTCAAAGGATTCTAAAAGCATCACTTATGCCATAATAAACAACATAAATATCCAAATTTTACAATGAATAAATATGGAACCGAGTATTGATTTTCTTGGACATCCCAAGAACTTTGTATTTTAAATATTAAACGGTTTAATATAATAATGGATGATTTTAACAAGAACAAATTGTCCATATTTTTATAAAACATTATAATTGAGCTCATCAGCAAGATATAATTGACCATATTTTTATAAACCATTATAGAGTATAAGGAAGATTGATAAAACGAATTTTCAATTGAATTTAAACCAAGCTTTAAGTAGCAACAAAACATAACCCAAATATCTTAGAAAATGATTGTTTACTCAAATCCGAAACCTAATTGAAACATATTAATCATATATCATGGGAAATACAATCTTCTAATACAAAAATATTTTTATCTTTTCTTTAACTTTTTACCTACACCGATGAATCCAAAAACACATTTGAATGTAACATTGAAATCTGATTAAAATCGAAATCAACGAATCATGAGATACTAATCATTTAAGTAGATTGTAAATTTGAAGCAAATATAACTCTAGTGTTGATATAATTATTACTCAAAAATATGTAGTAACCATTCATATTTTAAAACAATATCTTCGATTATTTCTAGATAAGGTTATCAAGACGATTTTGAAGTGGTGATGGGCTATGAGAGACCTACCCATCTACCAAAGGTTTCGAGGCCAACACATATTAAAGGAAAATAAGACCAAATTCAAATTTGTAATATTTATTTTCTTGAAAACAATATTTCCTCTAAAAAGAGACATTTTAAGGGGTTACTCAGTTCAATTGAGAGTTCATTGACTATACAGATAGTTATAAAAAACTTCATATTAATCTCTTTTGGCTTAAATAATATTGTGGAAATTTTTCGTGGTATATTATGGTTAAATGTAACATATTACATGCATTTTTTTGGCACATGTATTCCCACTATTAAAAACGTTTAATGAGGTGGTTAATTTTTTTTGCCTAAGTCATAAGTTGATAATTCCATTATGTTACAACAATCCAAAAAATGGCAACATGTACCGTGGTGGCTAACACATGGCTTTAACAGTTGCGGGTGTAAGAGCAATATTCTAAAACTCTCTTAACAACGAGATAGCCTTGATGCAAAAGGCTAAAAATAAATCTATAAATACAAAAACTGATGTGGTCCTCAAAGAATCGAATTTAATTACATTCAAACATCATAAAAATCTAAGTTTGGGGCTCCTTGCCCATAGCTTGTATCATGAACTGGATTTATAGTTTCATACAGTAATGATATGAATTTCATATATGTATTGATAAATTTTTTAATTGATGAATAAAAAAATCAAAACATTTTTCCAACTTCATCCTATCAACCTTTTGATCTTAATTCTACACCACTTTGTTTTTTCAATTCTCTGTAAAGTCGTCAAATTGCAGAGATATTGTAGTTGAAAATATAATTGAATAAATGAATCAATACTCTATCACTAAGATATGAAGCATTTATCAAATGATTAGGAATATAAGAAAAATAAAATGTGTACACCCTCAATTACCTAAGTGGGCTTATTGAGCCACACAATTCATTCCTTAGATTCCACCAACGACAAGATTTTGATGTCTGGAATATTGCTTTGACAACCACATGCATGTATACAACTGTTCATAAACCTGTTTAGGACATCCTTATTTTGATACAAGCCTCTAATGTGCATTTTCAATAATCATATGATGATTGTTTTAAATTGGGAAAATATTAAATAAATTAATTATCAAACTGATAAAGCAAGCCTCTTCTTTTACCATTAGAAACCAATATCCTTTAAAGCAAATGTTTCCATAAATTTATTTAATTTCGTACATTCACAACCATTTAAGATGTTTTGCAACCTCTAAGTATTAGAGGAGGATACAAGGATTCGATTGCACGAGAAGAATCACGCAGATTTTTGACATTCTGATTTAAGTCAGAGGAAAATCAGGACTTTGAACACGTAGTTCCTAGATAAATTATCATAATTTCAAAATTAAGAAAGCAATATTTCAAGAAAATCATATTCTATTCAAATCTTTTAGATATTATGCATCAATACTCATCAAGGAAAGACAAGGGATTGATCATTTCCTCTCAAATGTACATCGTGATAGATGTCTTGGCTCTTCTTTATTAGAAGAAACACTAAGAAGTGAATTTTGTCAAACCACTCACCTAATTTGGATATTCCCAGAATTGGTAACATATGGATATAATGTAACCTAACTCTTTCTTTTAGGGGTAGAAGTTAAAGGTATGGGTTTGCCTGTGAAGATAAAGAAAAAATGGTTATTTTACTTTTCCTTATTGCACTTGTTAAAGGAAATTATTTATAAAATATAATATTAAACATTTGTGCATTTAAAATATTTTTGTGACCACATTTCATTGAATGATTATTTTTTCAAACATAAGTGGCAATTCAGTTACGAATTTAGTATTACAATGGGTTGAATTTTGCGCCATATTATAATGATTTGCTTGAAACATTCACATCAAATAAATGGTTACTCATGTATTTTCATGTTTTCAGTATATTAATAAGATTCTGTGCAAAATAAGGAAACATTGATATTCATATTATTTTGTTTACCCGTCAAAACAAAAAGAGGATTTTATCATAAATAATATAAATCGATTTCATCTAAATCATTATGATTAGAAGGAAATCACATCCATTTTAAAGCTTCTTTATTTTCAAGGTGTTCAAGCATGAAGCTATTTGGTTGAGAAAAAATCAAAAAACCTTTTCATAAGGTGTAGTTGCCTTCTAAATTTCATTTGATACTATCAAACATATTTTATATAACACAAGGGAATTAAAATTGAAAATTTGATTATATTTCTGTATCAAGGGAAACTTGAGTGGATTTATCTTTCAGTGTAGAAATTTCATTTCATCCTATAGTTGACCTCATATCATGTATGGAAGCCAAGCATTGATTGATAACTCTCATGGAATAAAAATCACAAAACTATTATAAATTAATGTTCAATGGTGGGATGGATAAAATATGATAAATTATTTAAGAGTGAGTGAATGAAACTATATTACAAAGGTTGCAAATTCCTTAAACGTTTCAGTATGCACTGAAGAGGTGGACCATGAAGTAGTTTGATGATGTGAAAGTATTGTTCACTTCCTTAGATACTCAAAATGATTCATTATAGTTTCTCTTTAATGAATTATAGGTCTCAGAGAATTTAGCAAAGGGTGATCATATGTAATGAAACAAAAGTATTTCATGTATTTTAACCCTTCAATGATATACCTGTTGAATTTCTTCCAAAGGAAAACACACGTGTAATAGCATTAGAGAATTATTTATCTCTTAAATTAAAAACAAGGTTTGAAAGAAGTTATAGCTCGTCTTTAGATGGAAACATAGATACACTCCTGGTTTTGTATTTTGAAAGCCTCATACCTTGTCAAAAAAGGGACGCATCACATACACAGTCATGTAGAGGAACTAATATGCATGAAATTGTTCAAGATGATTTAAGAACATTGTCTAAAAACAACCAAAATGATTATCTTAAAACTATTTCATAGAGAACATAACATTTTGGCGCATGAGGATCACAAGGTGTATGTAATAAAGGAAACGATGGCACGAAGAGGAAGCTTAGAGCTACTTGAAGTCGTTATCATTAGAATGGAGTGAAGCATTTGGGGGATTCTAATAGAGGGTTGGAGATGGACCAATATTCTCATAACGCATGCACGCAACCACAAATATTTAATCACTGGTAAGAAATGTTTGAAATTGTTGTAATTGATAAGGGGAATTGAACTTCAATCATGCACTAATCATGAAAGAGATAGGAAGAATGTTCATAATTATCTTTGCACCATAATCATATGAAATTATTGTGGAAAAATACAAATTAAGCATGAACTTAACATTGTTCAAATGGTTGCATGTACGATGTTTATCTTAGATATTCGTTGTTGAAATATAATGGCTATAGCGGCTCAAATACGTATATTTTTATTTCTTTTTTAATCTTCATTCTTTCAACTCTTTAACATGAGTGGTTGTTTGAATGATTCCATTACCAGTTTATTTGACACAATCTTGAACGTTTTACTCAGAATACAATTTTAGATTTATTTTTATACAACAAATTACAATCCTTCCTTGTTGCTAATTTTCCCTTTATTCTTTTTCTTCGCCATTGTCATAAAAATCTGGTTTTATCCTTAAAGAGTTTTGAGATTTACATATTCAGGCCATGTTACAAGTAAAGAGGAGCTTTGATATGGCACTTTGTCATTGATGCTCCCTTACACCAAGTGTCACGAGGAATAAAGCATTACTGGTTCAAATGGATAAGGTAAAAAGATCTCCACTCTTTGATAGTATGGTGAGATTAGTGAATGCCAAGTGGTTGGTGTTGAGTTCAATTTGATGAAAATGATAGAAATGTGGATCATACGTGATTTTTGAACTTTTTTCACTAGAATTGTGGAATGTGTGTTGAAATGTTTTCTACATAATTTCAGTTTTTTCATCAAGGAAGAAAACTTTTGTCTTTCAAGAAAGGTAATGAATATTATAGGAATGTGTTAACACATACTTAGCACAATAAAGAAGGTTAATGAGAAGTAATAACACCTTGGTTTTATTTTTAATATTTTCATTAAGACTTTAAGATGTTCTTGAATTATATGATATACTCAAGTATGAACAAAGTGGTGTACCGTATTGATTTGTATATCCCCTCAAAATGGCTGTTTTCCATTCTTCCATGTTCATCTAAGTTATTTTTCATTCACTAGGAGAATCATTTTTAAATATGATCTTGGTAAGGTTTCCTAAACAAAGTTATGTTGCTGTTTTTCGAGGAACCTTGTAGAACTTTACTTTGCACCTATAAGTACAAGAGTGAGTGTTGTGCAAATGGTGTCGAATTGGTGATCTTGTCATAGTCTATGGAACAAAGGGATGTTCGTGGATGTTGGTCTCATTCCACAAAACGGGTGACCTTCAATCTAAAAGACATGAATTTTCCAACATTGACAACAGTGTAGACCTGGAACCCAGTCCTTATTGTGGGAGAACATAATAAGGACTGGGAGAATATGAGGATCACATAAATTGTTAATTCTTTGTTGATGAATGTGCGGATCACTACGGTATGTTAGCGTAATTTGGAATTTTGTACGTGGTGGATATAAAATGAAAGGTTAACGTGACCCATTTTGGGTTTTGTGGAATGTTAAACATGAAGGACATAGCCCCAATATGCACTTACTCCATGCACAAAGAGAGATGTGGTGGTGGCATCTTCAAGCATATATATTGTGATGTGTGGTGTTTAAAGCATATTAGTAGGAAAGTTCATATTGAGGTTGTCAAATTGTGTTTTCCAGGACTTATTCTAGCGACCATATGTTCAATGATATCCACTAATCATTGAAGGCAGAGCTTCTATTTTACATTGAACCGACCTTTTGTAATTTAGAGGCCAGGATGGCATTGAACGGTCGATATTCTTCGCATTTGTTTTGTTCAATCTTTCTTTCAGCTCGTCACTAGAGCGTTCATGGACGAAAGACACTGAGCAGGTTCTGCGCACACTAATCTTGTCGTCTCCTGTTTCACTGAGTCATGGGTTTACTGTGCGACAAAGGTGGTGGTCCGCGCCAGTCAGTGAAATCCTGTCTCTTTGTGCAAGCCTGTCAACGAGCTGTTAACGAGCAACAGATACGGTTACCGTCTCGAGCGTTAGATGCTGTGGCCGTCGATCGGCGGCCCGACGCATTGCAATCGACGAACGTCCTCCTGTACGAGCGCGATCGGTACGAACATGCGCAGGTAGGGCAATGGTTGACGGTGCGGGTAGCATGGGTCCAGTGCAGGAAACCACGACCGGGCAGCTCATCATTTGACGACGTGCACGTGCAGCAGACAGCGAGGTCAATAACTTCCCATGTACAATTCGCCCAATGATCGCTCGCCTCATCTAAACTGCACGGCATGGATTGCGTCAAAACAGCTTCCTTCAGAGGCTTGAACATGTGTGCTCGTTGCGCTTTCTACCTCTGGTCGTGACCGACCTAGGCGGGAAGGGGGGCGGGG